>JAQGBS010001407.1:0-15825 GCA_034698545.1 Acrobeloides obliquus | reverse complement strand
AATTGTTATATGTTATGTTTTTCAATAAAAAATTTGCATAAATTGAAGTGTTTCCATAATTATGCGCCACCCTGTAAGAAGATAAGGAAACAAAAATTATAAATAAAGAAACGTAAATCTACGCTATGTAGGAAATATTAATCAGAAAAACTTTACTGACATCAATTTGCATTTAAGGCGCATTTTGTTATGTCCACTTAAAAATTAATCACAAAAACAGCGCGAACTTTTAAAATGCAAAACCTTTAGAGTGTCTAGGAGTTAGTTAAGCTAATTAGTGTAAAATTTTTAATGTTGAAAAGAATTAAAACGATGATGCATGCATTTTTTAGATATGTCATTAAATATTTTAGTATTAAAGATTGCCTAACCTTGAAAACGATCTCTGACCCTGCTACATTAACCGATTTTCGCTTCAATGCACAAATCTCTTCCCTGAATCAGGGTCAGTAAAGCGTTTTTAAGTTTTGACAATTAGCGTTGTCAACAACTGAACATTTTACGAAATTGATTGAACTAGAAGGTTCAGTCACTGAACTCAATTTATTTTTGACTGCTATGAGTGATTAGACACCTAACATGAAGTCCTGAGACTGAATTATAGATTCAGCGACTGAATCTAGGACCAACCAAAAATTTTCGTTGTTTGACATAAAAATATTAAATTCTTGTAGAAAACACATTAAATAATTGATTTTTGATTAAAGTTCAGCCACTTTCATACAAGTTCAGTAGCTGAACCTTAAGGTTAGAAAATTCAAAAAATACATATAAGACGCAAAATTGCCCTTTTTTGGAGCACCCTGTACGACTAAAGATTATTTAGACATGGACTTGATATATAGATTTATATGTGTCATAGCAATTAAAATAAGAAAACACAAAAATGATGCATATTCATTTTTTCATACTCATGAAGGCGATAAAAATCTGCACTTTCTATTTTGCACGTCGAAAAGATAGGAAAAATAGAGACAAATGGAACAAGGAAATAAAGACATTTTCTTAATTGTTATGGAATTACCCAAAAACTCAATCTGGGGTTTCTTTTTTAAAGAAAATGAGTAATAACCATACTAGGGGTTTTGGTACGTGACATGTTTTTAGGAATATAAAGTATAAAAATTTATCCTACTACTAAATGTGTAAAGTTTGTCCAGACGATCTATGGAACGCTTGATTTAACATTCCAAAACTAAAATAAAAGTTGTATGGGACGATGAGAGAAAACGACCTATACCACTTTTTTTAAGGGGATATCCCCTCAAAAAATGCACTTTTTGATACTCATCTATAAATCTAAGTCGAAAGGCACGAAAAAAGCCATTTTGCTCAAAAATCTTTATGGATGTTGATTTCCCAACACAAAGTCTACAATTCTGTAACAAAACTTAAAAAATGGTTAGGTACGGTTTTTTTGTTTGTCCACAGGGGTCCTTAAGACACGTAACGGTCCCTATAAATAGATAAGTATAATCTTAAGAAATCAAAGGCCGCAAGTTTTGTTCCGTGTTTTCAAAATAAACACCCTTATATTTTTGATGTAGACACTATAACAAAGGCACGAATTAAACATTTTTAGACATGAAATACAAATTAAAAAATTAGAAACTATTCAAGTAGATTTTACAAAAAAAACTTGTTATGACAGGTTAAAAACAAATAAAAAAAGATTGAATTTTTTTAGAAAAAATAGGAAAAACAAAGTTTACTATTCTTATATGTCAATATAAGGCTTTTTAGCAGAGTAAAAAGATGCCTCAGTTACAAACGGTAAAGAAAGATTTAAGACTAAAATGCTCAAAGAGTTTAAATAAATGTTTCTATATGCACGAGGCATGAAAAGTCAGATATACACAGAATAAATAAAACCAAACATCGCAAGCGATACTCATACTGTTTAAACATAGAGGGTTCTAATAAAACATGTTATAACGACAAAATGGTACTCAAAATTGCTATACAATAAATAAATATCCTAAAGTATCTTGCTAAAATCGAATTTATCAATATAATAGGCAAATTGTTGGCTCGTCTTCGTTTCTTGCGCATAGGGAGGGAGCTTAATAGAGGAGGTAAGCGTACTAAGAATGATTTTTTCTGATAAGTGTCTATATGGAGGGAAGCATATACCCATTTGGTTTGTTCTAGTTATGCTGAAAGGATTTTCAAGGTGAGGGGCATTGGATACGATATTTGTTTCCCTAGAAGAATCTTGTGGTATAAAATTAGATCCATTATAAGTCTATGTATTTGAATAAAGTCAAGGTTTAGAGTACGAAGCCTTTGATTATAAGAAGGAAAGGGATCTTTACAACAAGTAACCGCATAGAACCTCTTGAAAATAGGATAAGTGGCACGTTTTTGAACCTTTTCAATAATAAGAAGTCTTGAACTTTGATTAAAAAATGGAATAAAAACACAAATTAAATCCTAATAAAAATCATCATAACGACGAAATAGGAAGTTGAAAAAATGAGAAAGAAAAAATAACCATCACACATTAAAAAATCACTAATCGACAAGGTTTTATAAAAGTTTCATAGCTTTTTAAGTTTAAACACGAACATTATTAAGTGTAAAAATATAGATCTTTTAAGCTCTTCGCAAGTCAGACGAAAGAAACCTCATTTATGCATAAATATTTTTGCTGGTTTCACTCGTGGGATGTTACCACGAGTGAAACCTATATCCAAACCGAGTTGGGTTATAGAGACCGATTGGGTTATTGAAACGAAAAGTTTTCGTCTCAATAACCCAACACATTAAAATAGAATAATTTTGGAGTCATTTTATTTGTTTCATAGGCATGAATAAAATGCTGCAATTGCTTTTTTATGTAAATTTTCAAGTCTCTGTAAAAATAGATTTTAAAATCTGTTTCAAGTCATCTGTTTTTGTTTCGAGAAAAAAATTCCGTTTCGAGAAAAGTGTTTCGAAAAATCCTATACCCAACACGGGAAGGCTTGAACTATTTTTGGCAAAAATTAAATTGTCTAGTTATTAAATTTCTTAATTTACATGTTTTCACTTAAAGTAAATTTGGTGTTAGAAAAAATTTTATTTAAAATTTTTATGGCCACAATAATTAAGTTTGACCAAAAATCTTTACGCTTTATGCTTTACAACTCCCGCAATTGGGGTGTTTAAAAAATAATTTTACCATTCACTCGAATGATTTCATTTATTTATAAGTTTGTTTTGGTTAGTTTATTTTTAGCAAAATATAAAATTTTGCATTCAACACACAACCATGTTTTAAAATGATCTTTTAACCAAAATGCAAAATATTTTTGACAAATAATTGCAACATAAACAAAAAAAACTATATGTTAAGTATATTTTACTTCTTGGCTTTTTTGTACAACGATTTAAGCTGAAGTACCGGAAGCTGATCTTGGAGGGGAGAAAAAACAATCTCCGCGGGTAACGCTGAGCGAAACCTAATTAAAAAGTTGAATTTTTTATTTTTTGGAAAAATTTACACGCGTGTAAATTTTTCATTTTAAAAAATTGAAAATTTTTTAGCATCGATCTTTTGAGGCTCTATAAAAGGTGTCAATCATCTCCTCTTATCGTCCCCTACAAATTGTGTTTTAGTGCCGAGAGTTTAAATCTAATGTTTCCGAGATTGTCTATACAGGCACACACGCATTACACGTTTATAAATAGTAGTAGGTTAAAGAAACGGAATTGAAAATTATAAATAAGGCAACATAAATCTATGATATGTAGGAAATATTACTCAGAGATTAAAAAACTTTATTGACATCAGTTTGCACATAATGCGCATTTTGTTATGCCCACTTAAGAATTGATCACAAAAACAGCGCGAACTTTTAAAATGCAAAATTCTTAGAATGTCTAGGAGTTAGTTAAGCTAATTAGCTTAAAAGTTTAATGTTGAGAAAGAGTTAAAACGATGATGCATGAATTTTCAAGATATGTAGTTAAATATTTACTATTCAAGATAAACAGCTTTGAGAACACTATACTCTAAAAATTGTCATTACAATTGATTAAAGCTTGACAATTCATATTATTAACACTTACAAGGAAGAGTCGTGAAATGTCAGTCCCGGATTTTTTAAATTTTTATCAAAAAATAATCAGAACAAAAATATAAAAAATGTGTATTTATATTTTTTTTTGCTCCTACAGCGAGAAGAGTGAGATCCGAATCAGTGGCGTAGGCAATGGGGAGACAGGTTTCCCCTAATGGGCCAAAATTTAAAAAATCTCTACACATAAGGATTCTCATTTATGTTTTTTGGTGAAAATCGGCCTTTTTGGGGAAGCACCGATCCTTCTGCCTACCCACTAATCCGGGGTTTTCATATGATTAACACTTAGAAGGAAGAGCCACAAAATGTCAGTCCCGAATATTTTAAATTTTTATCAAAAAATAATCATTGGGGTACAAAAAGTGAATTTTCGTATTACATATTTAGTCCCGGGAATCGAGCGCTAATGCGCTCGGAGGGGTGATTGTACTCCCATCGGCAACTCCGAGCGGCAAACTGTTACAAATTTAACATTTCCACAAATAACATACACAAAACACAAATTAGGCGCTAATAAAAACCATCATAATGGCAAATAGGAAATTGAAAAATAAGGAAGAGGAAATAACTACCACGCATTCAGCTATCACTAATCCGTAAAGATTTATTAAAGTTTAATAGCTTTTTAGACTCAAACACGAATATTCTTAAAGACACATAAAGAAAGGGATTTTTTTTAAATTAATTTTTTTTAAATATTTGTGTTTTCTTAAGTGTAAAAAATAAAAAGTTTTTGAAAAAAGTGCTCCACGATTGGTTTTGAGCTTCATCTTTGTAAAGGTATTTTCAAAATTTTAACGTTTTACTATAATGGCCATCACTTCTCGTAGGAATTGTTTTATGACTCTGTTAACCACTCATAAGAAAGCTGGTGATCCGTCTTACAGCTTTTATATAGACATTTATAGCAAGTTTTTGCTTCAATAAAAATTTAATCACAACCTCTGCGAAAACTTCGGATTTTTTGCCCTAGGTTCTGGTAATTCTCAAAGATAGTTAAAAAAATGGTCATTTTCAAACATTTTTTAAAAATAGAAAAATAATACAAATCAAATAATTTTTTTATAGTTTCGATAAGCATTTTTGAACGTATAATGCACAAAAAATTTCAGCCGAATCTCTTTTCTGAAGCGAGAAAAATGGTTTTGAAGCAAAAGTGTCCCCGAACTTTTGCCCCCCCCTCAATATAGCAGGTGTAGCGCATATTCTCAGCTTTCACAAGAGTGATCAACGAGCTCTCAATTCAATTCCCACTAAGAGTATTCGATCCCATGCCAGACGCCAAAAAAAGAAAATTTCATTCATGCATATTTTTTCTGGCTTCACTCGTGGGTTTTATACATACATCCAAACATCTCAAACGTAGAATCATTACGTGTTTTAGAAGCTAATCGGCTTTATGTAGATTTCTAGATTATTCATAAATTTGTTGACAAAATTTGGATATTAAAAGATTTAGGCCTACTCAAATTCTTTAATTTAGTAAATTAAAGTAAATTTTGCAAAATATATAAGAGTGACGTTTTCGATGAAGTTACGTGAAACCAAGTGGATAAAACGAGTTTAATAACTTGGTGCCTCTTGGTTAAAAAATCGAATTTTCAAAAAGCACCAAATTGGCTGATTTTTCGTACTCGAAGCTTTTATGACACAAAGAACACGACTCTGAAAGAATTGTTTGATTTAGACAGAAGGTAAGAAACAAACTCCTTCTTTTCACCTATGCCGTCATGTAAAACATATCTTGTGGGTTGATAAAGTCTTTATATTCTTTTTAGTCTAAAAGAAAGATAAAGTAGCTTTTCATTCATACAAGATTTTATTCTTTTATATTAAAAAGAGTATGTGAACATTTTCATTTAGAATGAGGTAAAACATAAAATCAAGGGAAAGTGACATAAGCTTTTCCATATTGAAACCCCATTCAAGCTACCCATCCAATACACATGCTAAATAAGTGAGACTTTCCTCCCACCACCATCACTTCACCAAAAATTTGAAAAACACTTGTTCATGAATCGATCGCCCACAAGCCGGCCAAAAAAATCTATTATGTTTAGCCCCTGAAGAAAAAATTTTTGATATCAAAAAATTGAAAAATATATTTTTTTCGGCCATTCCTCTAATCAAGTCATCACCTCATCATATCATCCGGAGCTGTCCCGCCTCTATTTAATTGTGCATATGAGCTCTGTCCTTTGATTCGAAAAAATACAAAATTATTAAAACTACTATTCGAAAACATATCAAACATAATTTTTCATCCACTGTTTCTTAAAATATGCTTTTATCTAATGAAATGTATGTCACTTTTCACTTAAAATTATAGTCTTAAAATTTACCAAAATAAATCCAACTCGATTAAAGCATCAAAGCTCGATAGCTATATAATTTTCTTTCTTTGTTTTGATGAATTGATGAAAAGAAATATAAATATCACCTTTTACCAAAATCTAATCAAAATAAAAAAACTAAGGAACTACACTAAAATAGGTTCAACAACCAGAAAAGGTTCAAAAACCAGAAAAGTCAATTATTCATGAACAACAGGATAAGTTTCAGCCAACTTAATTACATATCACAGGGACAAGTCAATTACCATAATTTTGAATGATGTACTAAGAAATAAAAATAAAGTTGTTTGATTTAAAAAGTGCAAATTTAGATTTGTGAAGATATATTTTTTTATTCAAATTGTTCAAATTTAAGAGAGCAAAACAAGACGAAATTCTGCACTGTGGGTCAAAAAGCCCAGACACAAATCTGGCTCTACCAGACTCTAATTTCGGTCAAGGCACCCGGTATACGGTTTAGGCCGAACTTGCCGAGTAAAATGAAACCGATTTACACAAGACTGGGTTTTTGGCAATAGAATGAAATGCACCACACGATTTTTTGTCGGATTTTTCCGCACGGAAATTCCGTATATTTCCGAAACTATTTATCAGCACATAAATGTAAAATTTTTTACTATAATATTCCAGATGTGTGCAACTGTACCTCTCCACTGCCAAGGGTCGTCTGGTTGGTAAAAAATTCAAGCAAAAAACACTTGTCTTCGAATATTCAACCTTTAAATAACGAATTCTTGACAAAAGCGCATAAAATTATTTTTTATTATTCATGGAGGCCAAAAGCCAGTATATACATTTAATTAAATGTGAGAATAATTTAAATATGAAATTTCATATCCAATGAACAAAATATACAGAGTGATCCAGTGGGTTTTTACACCACATTTTGAAGATAACTCGGCTTTCTGGTAAGATTTTTCGAAACGGTTTTTAGTTTGAAAATGAAACAATTCTGAGCAAGTTCGACTCCCTCTTGCGTCGAATTTGCCTCGAAAAGTTCATCATTTTTGAGATTAATTTTCTTGATAATGGTAAAAGATTTTTTACGCAGTTTTTTACAATTTATAGAATGTATCACAAACTATAAGTTCATTAGAACTTTTTTAAAGATTCTTTTCCTAAGGTACTTTTTTCATCGAACAAATCTTGTAAATAAAATTAAAAATTTTCATGTATATGAATTTTTATGAGATCGACCAAAGTTGTCCAGAATTGTCATACCTTCAAAATAGAAAAACCTTGTCAGGAGACATTTTTGAAGATATCTCGGAAGCCAAGATATCTTCAAAACAAGATATATGTAAACAATGCTAAAAATATCAATTAAAGGCAAGAAATGAAAAATATTTTTAACTCATTTATTTTTCACTAGACTTTCTTTGAACCAACGACTAGACAAGATGCACTTTTCTGTTTTTGATCCAACTTATAGTTTTAAACATTCTTGAAAAGGTACACCATATACAGGGTGTCCAATGGCAATTTTGCGATTTTTTCAAAAATTTTCAAGTTGTTTAATTTTTACCAAAATAACTCTTTAGAGATTTTTCTATACGTTGAATCGATTGTGCTCATTCCCGAAGCGCAAAAACGCTTCCTGGATCCTGATTCAGAAAAAATTGGGATTTCGAAGCGAAAAATGCCATTATTCTCATTTTCCAGAGGGCTCATTTTAGGAAAAAAGTTCGAATTCCAAATTCATGTAAAAATTAAAAAATTATTTTTTTGCCTCACCCTGTAGGTGTTTGATTTTGAAGAGTAGCAAATTATAATAAGACTTGAAAAGTTTTAGATATAAAATGATTTCATGCACTATTAAGGTTTTGGCACGATTGGCAAAATTTTAAAAAAACAATTAATTTTTAAACAAGATTCACAAATTCTTTGCTTTTTTTGCTTCCGTACATGCACTAGTGGGCGTGAGACAAGGCATATTTTGAAAAATTTTTCAAGAAAATAAGATATGTTATTAAAAAGTTTCTTATTTTCTTGGAAAATTTTCATAATTGGGCTGAGAATTATGATTTTTGTTGAAAATGGTAAATTTTAAATTTTTGAAGAAGAAATCATAAGAATAGGTGCACTAAACGGAATGTAAAATATAAAAACGCGACAAAAGTATCCCATTGTGGGAGATAATAAGCTAGACAAAAGTTCAAAAATAGAAAAATAAATCGGCCTTTTCACGCCAGCTTTGTGTAGATTCCGATTTTTTGAATCCCCAAGTGCTGGGGAGGATGTAATTTCGATCTCCTATCCATTTGAGGTTTTTTTTGGCTTTTCATAAAAATTGATAACATTAGTGAAAAAATGATACTTAACTAAAAAATAAGGTTTCTAAACAAATATAGAAAATATCTTGTCTAAAAATAAAATGCATAAATATCAACGAGTTTAACCTTTTTGGAAACAACAACATAATTCTAGTCAAAACAAGCCTACTACATTAAACATGCAATGTCTGTGTATCTATCTAGATGATCTCGGGAACATTTTATTTAAAGGGGAGCGGAAAAAGTCCGAGCGGAAAAAAGTTGCCAATTTTTGTTGATATTCGAAAAGTTCATAAAACAATAGAGCATTTTTTATTTTTATAGTAAATTCTGAATCGTTGTCATTACATGTGATAATTACATGTGACGTTGACGATTTAAAATTGTGTGTATTATAACGAAAACATGTACCTGAATGTTTCTCCAAAAATTTTAACTTGATCAATTAAAAGTTGTTTATCGAAGCGATTAATCAGATAATTTTAAATAATCGCTTCAATAATCAACTTTTAATTGATGCAAGTTAAAAATTATTGTAGAAACATTCAGGTACATGTTTTCGCTGTAATACACAGATTTCAAATTTTGCCAACTTCACATGTAACTATCTCGAAAACAACAACGATTCAGAATTTATCGTAAAAACAAAAAAATACTCCATTTTTGTGAACTTTTCGAATATCAACAAAAAATGGGAACTTTTTTCCGTTCTGACGGACAACGCTAGAACAAAAATTGTAGAAAACGATGAGAGAAGACGATCGACACCACTTTTATGGGGGTATCCCCTCAAAAAATTTTTTTCAAATTTTTTCAAAAAAGATTAGCTATAACAACGATTAATTGAAAAAAGTATTAGTAATAACTAATACATTTTGAACGAGGAGCGTCGTTCGGGAGTGCAGCCCGAAGTCACAACCCCGGAGCGCGGAGTGCGGAGTGCGCGACTCCCGGTACTTATAAATTTATTATCGATGTACATATGTTCTTTAATTACTAACTTGTATATAGTCACGCATATCTTCCTTGCAGTTTCCTTTCATAACATAAACCCACAACAACAATTCTACGTAGCAATTTAGGCAATCAGGAAACACATGATATAACAATGCTAATTTGCGTCAAAGCTTCCTTTTCTATGAAATGAGATAATCACGCTTGTAAAAACAAAAAATAATGATCATTGAGTTAAAAATGAAAGCTATGAGTTATTGTTATCATCAAATAACATTAATCGGATTTTTTAGTCGTCAAAGGCAGTGCCGGAAGACGTGGGATACTCTTAGACAGAATTAGGGTTTTCATATAGAAAAGAGTAATCAGCTTTCATCGATGTAGTGTCATAGCTTTTGCTTCAAATGAATGCAATTTTATTAATACAAGAGGAATTTTTAAATGCGAAATAATAAACAACTTAATTAAGTGCATTGTATAAGATCAGTCTCTATTTAACAAAATGATATACACTAGCGGGCAAAGATATGGAATCACCTCTGCAATATACAAGGAATTTTGTTTTGATCGATTTTCGGCGTTTTTGATGAAAAATGCCAAAAATCGACTTTTTTGGGTTTTTTTAACTCATTTTTTGACACCCTCCCGTGGTCTATTTCGATAACCTAAGAGGCGATCCCAAGCAGAGTTTCCGAGTGATGCTTCTGAGATACGCTCCTGAGCGCTTCTATAACCTAGAGCAGTGTTTAAAAGCCCTCCCCCAATTTGAGAAAAATTTTATCTCCGAATTCGATTATTATGTGTGGTGTCAATTGTCTTCTCTCATCGTCCCCTACAACTTTTTTTAGTTTCCTGGATTTAAATCTAACCGTCAAAAGTTAGTCTGTACTCACAAATATTACGCATTCATAATATACCGTATTTTCTCTAAAATAACCCCCCTTTCGAGGATGGTTGAAAAAAATAACCCCCCTTCTAAAATAACCCCCCTCCCAGCGTCTTTTTGCAATCTTCTATTTTATAACCCCCGAAATTTCGGGGTTTTACCTCCCAGAAAATTTTTCTCATGAAAAATGTCCACATGTTGCAATTTTTCATCAAAAATGCAATTTTTTAACAAAAAATGCCTATTTTTTACAATTTTTTGTCAAAATTTTAGGCAATTTTTCGTCAATTTTTGACATGTAAAAATTTTTTTTGGAGGATTGAAAAAAATAACCTCCCTCCCTTCTAAAATAACCTCCCTCCCTTCTAAAATAACTCCCCCTCCTTTCGAGGGGGTTGAAAAAAATAACCCCCGGGGGTTATTTTAGAGGAAATACGGTATAAGAAAATAAGGAAGCGGAATAAGAAGATAAGGAAGCGGAAAGCGGAATTGAAAATTATAAAAAAAGGTGAGGAAACGGAAACGGAACCGGAAATTATAAATGAAGAAACGTAAATCTACGCTTTGTAGGAAATATTATTAAGAGATTAAAAAACTTTATTGACATCAGTTTGCATTTATGAGCATTTTGCTATGCCTACACAACAATTTATAACAAAAAGCGCTAAATTTTAAAATGCATAATTCATGAAATGTATAGGATTTATTCAAGCAATCAGTTTAAAAGTTTAAGGTTGAGTAGGAACTATAACGATGATTCACGAAGTTTTAAGATACGTGGTTAAATATTTTATGAGTAAAGAGAAAATCCTTGAAAACATTATGCTCTAAGAATTTAAAATATTTTAAAAGTTTGAAAATTCATATGATTAAAGGGATTTCGAAGGTGTTCAAAAATAATTATTTTACGGCAACGTATATCATTATATACAGTAAGAAAAAATCTTCATAAATAGATAAGTATGATCCTAAGTAATCAAAGGCCACAAATTTTGTTCGTTCCGGTGTTTCCAAAATGAACACTCTTATATTTTTGATGTAGACATAATAACAAAAACATGAATTAAAAAATTTTAGACATGAAATATGAATTAAAAAATTAGAAACTATTCAAGTAGATTTTGAAGTAAAACTTGTTATGACTGGTTAAAAACAAAAAAAAGGTTAAAGATTTTTTAGAAAATAGAACAAACAACATTTACTATTCCTATCTGTTAAAGTAAGATTTTTTAACAGGGTAAAAAGATACCGCAGTTACAAACGGTAAAGGAATATTTAAGACTAAAATGCTCAAAGAGCGTTGATTTTTGATTAAAAATAAAAATTGTGACTCTAATCGGTTTATGATAGCTTCTAGACTACTCATAAATTTGTTGAAAAAATCTGGCTATTAAAAGATTTAGGCCTACATAAATTTCTTAATCTAATAAACTAAAGTAAGCTTTGAAAAGTACAAAAGTGCAAATGTTTGATAGAAACAAACATAGAATATTTGAAATTGGGTAAAAATTTTCGGATCCGACCGGGACTCAAACCCGGCCATACGTGGGCAAGGGAGGGGACTGTCCCCCTACTTCTTCTTATTGGACGAAAAATTGTGATACCACTTCTTATTTTGCCCAAAATCCGAGAAAATACATAAGGGTCCCCCTTATTTTTTTGCTCAAAATTTGAAAAAAAGTCAATTTTTTTATTAAAAACTTCTATACCAACACGAAAATCACTGTGTGAACCAACACAAAAATCGCTTGAATAAGCGTCAGAAAATTTTTCATGCATTAGAAATGGAAACAGATATTAAAGCGAAAATTGCCTGAATCATGATCAGATATATTTTTTTCATGCTTCGAAAATATGCGCAACCAATTCCTCGCATAAAATTACCCCCGAAACTTTGCTTCCGAAAAATTTTCCTATAATTTCCATCGTCATTTCCGCTAATTTCAAAATCATACGTTATTTTTTGACACCCTGTAAGTCAATATATACATTTTTGTCTCGAATTGACTATACAAATGTAAGGTTGTGTCGGAAGCCGTGGATTGACAAAACCATAAATTGTTTTTAGTCTAAAGGAAAGGTAATGTAGCCTTCATTCAAAAAAGTTTTTATTCATTTTATATTTTAATTAAAAAAATCATGTGAAATATTTTAATTTAGATTGAGAGAATAACACCTCTATTTTTAATTAATTTTGTGCCTAATACCAACTATAAAAAAAACTAAACATTTTTAGCATTATTGATTTATCAGCCCCCCACTATATCAAATTTTTTGAGGAACCTTTTGCGCACAAAATTAATGCGCGAAAAAATTTAGATTTTTGGGAAAATTGATTTTCGTGCTTTTTACCCTACAGCCAAGGGGTGAGGTCAAAAATTTTTTTACAACAAAAAATTTATTCCATACTCATATATGAGATATCCAAATACGTATGTTTCAAATAAAAAAATTTTTAATGCAGATTTTGGAAATCTTGACCACGCCCCTGAGCTTCGTCATTGCATCTGGCACGAAAAGTTTTTTACGAAATTAATAAAACTATCCGAAAACATCTCAAACATAATTTTTCATCCACTTTTTCTCAAAACATACATGTACTTTATCTAATGAAATGTTTGTATATAATTTTCATTGGAAATTGTTTTTATGAACAGAAGTATAAATGGCATTAGGATAACCGCCACAATTGAATATTATGGTCATCCGTCACGATCATCCGTCACGGTTATCCGTCATGGGCAACCGTCACCAAATACAATACTTTTTTTCAGTGAAAAGTCGAATCAAACAAGATTCTCCATACCCAAAAACCTACCCCCAGTAGCAAAATTTTTTTTCAAAAATTCAATCATGATTTTTTATGATTTTTGAAAACTCAAAAAACGCTAAAATTATCGGAGCTGGTCAAGATAAGGTGGGCCATAACGTGGTCCAAAATCGAAAAATTTTTAAGTTCAAAAATTTTGAAAAAAGACCTTATAAAGGTAAATTTTATGCAAAAAATTGATTTTTAACGGTTTTAGACCGTGAAAACCACTCTCTGACCCTTAAAAATCGATTTTTACCTCCCTGGAGCACCCCGGGTAACGCAAAATGGTAGGTCTCTCCGAAAAAATCGATTTTTCAGGATCAGGGAGTGGTTTTCACGGTCTAAAACTGTTAAAAATAAAAATTGATTTTTTGCATAAAATTTACCCCTATAAGGTCTTTTTTTCAAAATTTTGGAACTTTGAAATTTTTCGATTTTGGACCACGTTGGTGGCCCACCTTATCTTGACCAGCTTCAAATTTTCAAAAAATTATAAAAAATGAGAGTTGAATCCTTGGAAAAAATTTTGCTACTGGATCGTTTTTGTTAAGGGGGCTCTACTCGGCTAAAAAAAATTCGATTTTTTGGTCTGGTTGGATCCCACAGAAAAATTTCAAGCAACTAAACAATTTCCATCGAACATTCAAACCTTTCAAATAACGAATTCTTTATCAAAATGCATATAATTATTTTTAATTGTTCGTGCTTATCGAGGCCAAAGCCAGTATATTTAATTAAACAGCATGAGAATAATTTAATGTGTAATTTCATACCCAGCGAACAAGATGTAAACAATGTCTCAAAGGTTCTAAAAATATCGATTAAATAAAAGCAATGAAAAGTATTTTTGATCTCTTTATTTTTTCATAATTGTTTTAGATGATATTATTTTTTGTTCCTAGAGTTCCCCTCCAGTTGTGCACATGAGCCCCTTCTCTCCAATGGCATAGGCAAGGGGGCAGGTGCCCCCTAGTGGGTCACAATTAAAAAAATCCCTACACATAAGGGTTCCTTCTTATGTTTTTGGGAAAATCGGTCTTTTTTGGAGATATGTCCCCCTTAGCCGACCTTCTGCCTACTCCACTACCTCCCACCCACCTTTTTTGAGAAAACGTTTTAGAGGGTCCTGGGGCCAATTGCACACTTCGGAAAGTGGAAAGTACGTTCAAAATTCCCATATTTCCTTCTTCCACTTTCCGAGGTGCGCAATTGGCCCCTAGAATCCAAGATTCTTCTATTAGCTAACAAGAAATATGTCACACTGACTTTAAGAAAAAAGCTACGTTTGAATTTATTATAATTTTTGAATAGTATCTGGAGACCGAGCGCCTTCAGTGCTCGGGCTCCTTCGACCTCGCTTCCGAGCGTAGGAATGTGCATGGCAAAGAATAGAACTGGGCTACTTTCACTAAAAAATTGTAATCACGGTCATTTTTCAAAGGTTATTATTTTTTCGATCTAATCACTAGATTTTGATATGGAGAATACGGATCAGAATGGTTTTTGACTATTTCATTCGTTTTTTATGGTATAGAACATAGTGTTTACACGTACCTTTTCACTGTTTTAACTGAAAATGACGAATAAGCAATAATAAAACTGTTTTATCTTTTTTGTTTCTGCGAGTGCTATAAAGTGCCTCATTGTATTGTACCTTCAAAAGTTAGTCCAAACAAACAGACATTCTGCGTTTTATATAAGAAGATAAAGGATAAATAAAATCTTCTTAAAATAATGTAATTTCATCTCTCGTTCTCTCAAAAAATGACATAAAAAATATGAGCAAATTCATCTAATAGACCATAACACACATCCATGTTTATGCACTTATCTTTTTGCATCAACGTCAAATGTTTGCTTTGATGGTTCTTTATCTCACAAAAAAATATCTCATTGTGGAGTAAAAAATCTAGACAAAAAATTCAAAATAAAAAAGAAATAGTAAGTCTCAAAAAATCGGCCTCTTCACGCTTACTTAGCGTCTGATTATTCGGACCCTCAAGAGCAGGAGAGGGGTGTAATTTCGACCCCTCTCCATGCAAGTAGTTTTTGGTTTTGTGGAAAACGACAACATTAGTACAAAAAGAAAAATTAACTTTTGAATAATGACGCCTTCACACAATCATGAAAAATATCTTGTGAAAAAAATGAAATACGTAAATATTGGGTCCGGCAGCTGAAATTATGACACTGACACATAGTCACGCATATCTTCCTTGTATGTTTCCTTTCATAACATAAAACACAACAACAATTCTACGTAGCAATTTAGACATCTGAGAAACATGATATAACAATGCTAATTTGCGTCAAAGCTGCCTTGTCCATAGAGGGGTGTAATTTCGAAATAATTTTTTTAAACATTAAAAATGACGATCATTAAAAAAATAAACTTAAAGGACCAATCCAGTCAGTTACAATCATATGAAAAAATGATATATTCGGAAAGATCATGAAAAATGGAGCATTTTTTGTTTTTACG
>JAQGBS010001406.1:0-15825 GCA_034698545.1 Acrobeloides obliquus | reverse complement strand
AATTTTGGTGTCATTTTGTTCGTCTCATTTAGCTATAAAAATTGCTACAATGTTCATTTGATGAAAATTTAAAAAATTGATGCAAAAATTGATTTTTCCGCAAAAAATTCAAAACAGTTTGTGTATTACAACGAAAAACATGAGCAATTTCAAATGCAACTATCTCAAAAACTACAACGATTCACAACATGCTGTAAAAACAAAAAATGATCCATTCTTCATGAATTTTCCGAATATCTAATTTTTACATACGAGTTTTTTTCCGAATGGACTGGTCCTTTAACTTGGATGATTTATTTTATGTGAGCCATTTTATATTCATGCCATTTTTATGCATTAAAATGTTCAGACATTCATTTTTCAATTGTTATTAATCACATATGTGCTTTGTCCTAATATCATGCAAAAAAATCAAAGAAATAAAATGTCAGCTGACTTTTGAATGCACCCATAAATTTTCTCGTTTTTTTCCACTTTCTGTTTTGATCAGTGCTCTGTTCAAGATCGTGCAGCACGATTATTCAAGCAGCTTTTTTGATAATAAAAAATGGCTGTAAGGAATTTGTTCGTTTCTAGTTTCCTTTTAGAAAATCATAGATTAGGGTTGACGTTATCTGTCGGAAATCAATGCTATAACTGACAACGCTCTCCTAAACGCTAACCAGAACTATCTCAACCCTATCTGTCGGAAATATTTCCGACAACTGCATTCCTGATAAGTTGATTCCATTTGATAGAACATAAAATTCTGAGCACTTTTTGCTTTTGGACCACTACTTGAAAATTTAACCGTAAAAAGTTATGAGCAAAACAAGAAAAAGTTCAAACGAGTTTGAACATTGAAACGAAGGGATTGATTCAATTTTTGCTTATAAAGTTAAAAAAATTTAAAAGTTGAATCAAAAAAGAAAAACGGCACTTTTTATAGCTCGCAGAGACGAATAAAATGATACAAAAGTTGTCGAATTTGAAAATAGTTTTGGGTTATTGAAGCGAAAACCCTGATTCATGTTTTCGTTTTAATAAGTGTCTAGTTTCGCCATGAAACAGAAAAGTATGAATTGATATTGTTATTACTTTTTTGTGATGAATTTGAGCCAACCTTTGTACAATTGTTCCTATTATCCAGGTCAAAAAGAAGACGACTATTTGCTCGACACTGGATACTTTTTTCTCCATCCAGTCTTGTTCTAGAGGTCAAAGTCCATTGTCACACTGTTTTACTCACATAACAAAAGATCTTTTCCAAACAAAAACAAGATGTTTTGTTAAAAATAAGAAAATTTGTAAAAGTTATAGGACCAGTAAACTCGGAAAACACTTGAAAAAGTTATTTATTCGGAAAGTTCATGAAAAATGGAGCATTTTTTGTTTTTACGACACCCTCTGAATCGTTGTAGTTGTCGAAAAAATTGCATATGAAAAATAATAAACAAATTTAAAAATTCGAAATTTTATGTAAAAATGGATCAGTGGTAGTGTTTCCGGCGTCGAGTTTAACGGTCTCAGGTTCGACTCCCACCTTCGGCAATTTGATTTTGCCACAAAATAGTATGTTATCTTCAAACGCTCGAACTCAAAAATTATGGTTGCCCGAGATAATCGCGTTTGAAGTTGGCCAATTTTTGAAATCTGTGTATTACAACGAAAACATGAACGCAGTGAAAATTTGTTTCTGAATCAATAAAAGTTGTGTATATTGACGCGAAAATTTTTTGACGATTTTTGTAAGTCGATGAAAAATGAAAATTTTTTCAAATTTTCGCGTCAATACACACAACTTTTATTGATTCAGGGACGAAGTTCACGTTTTCGTTGTAATACACAGATTTTAAAAATTGGCCAACTTCAAACGCGATTATCTCGGGCAACGATAATTTTTGAGAAGATAACATGCGGCAAAATCAAATCGCCGAAGGTGGGATTCGAACCTGACACTGTTAGACTCGACGTCGGGAGCACTACCACTGATCCATTTTCAAATAAAATTTCAAATTTTTAAATTTGCTTATTATTTTTCATATGCGATTTTCTCAAAAACTACATCGATTTAGAGGTTGTCGTAAAAACAAAAAATGCTTTACTTGTCATGAACTTTTCGAATATATAACTTTTTCATAGTGTTTTTTCCGAATGAACTCAGTCTGTTCCTTTAAAAATTTTCAGGATCAAAAATTTTCGAAGTATCAAAACAAGAATGGGTAACATGTGATTGAGCGAATTAAAAATCATACATCAATTGCTTTCTCTGGCTCATCAACCAAACAAGAACCCATGCTCTTTTTGCTATTCTCTCACCCACGTCATTTTCATATGCGCACGTGAATCAAGTCGTGTTTACTACGATGTGGAGGAAAGAGGTACCAGTCCAGCTGACTAGTATCAGAAACAAAACAAAAGGTTAAAAGTAGACAAAAATACGAGTTCACTTGTGATTTGGCACGTACATTTGATTATCACAAGTTATTTATCCATATCCCTGATTCAGGGAATTAAGTTGGTGTATATTGACGCGAAAATCAAAAAATTTTCTTTTTTCGCCCATATACACCAACTCCATTCCCTGAATCAGGGAGTATAGACAAAAAATTTTTACGATTTCAAAAAATTTACCTAAAATAGAATTCTTGGGAATTCTTCTCGCAATTGTTCCACTCCGATTTGACTTCGGCTTCGGATCCGACGTTTTGCTTGGTAGACATCTTGTAATTTTCTTGGGGACAAAAGTCAGTCAAATCGACCAGCGATTCTAAATTTGTTGTTGCATATTCACATATAATTTATAACACATTTTGGAGCTAACTACAATAGGGGGCACGCACGTGAAAAAATTTTTCTGGAAATGATCCCTCGAGGGGTAAAAACATGCGGAGAATCTGGATTTGACATTTTCAAAGCAAAAAACGCTTCCTTGATTCAGGGAAGGCCTGTGTATTGAAGCGAAAAGTCGAAAAAAAAGCAATTATTGCAACTTTTCGCTTCAATACACAGACCTTCTCTGAATCAGGAAAGCGTTTTTTCACTTCAAAAATTTCAAACTCAGATCCCCCACAAAAAAGTTTTTTCTCGAAATGACGGAGTAAATTTTCGCGTCAATACACATCGAGTCAATTCCCTGAATCAGGGCCAATGAAGTATTAAAAAATCGGTGCTTAAAAAAACCTACCAAACATAGTGAATAATACAAATCTTTTCGTTAAATACAATAAAATATATGAAAATTATGCAGCTATTGTCGAAATTACGAATTCTAGAGGAAAGAGGTTGAACAAAAATTTGTACAAGAATAGAAGATCACAAGGAAAATTTTCGTTTCAAAAAACTTTTCGTTTCTCTCTGTGTTCTGTGCTTGAATGGAAGAAAATTATTTTGGCTCGAATTCTTCCTTTTGTCGGCGACCCGCCCATTCTCCATATGAAAAGACACACAGGAACACGCATAGAAAAAACGAGAAAGAGCGCGCACAATCAGCTGACTGGCAACGGAAATCATTTCTCTCGGTGACTGTGCGTGTGCGGACTTTGAACGAGCGAAAGGTGATCAAAAAAACGAGTCGAAGACCGATTTTTCTTGGATATTTCAGGCGCGGACGAAGAAAAGGAGTGCGAAAGGCATAGAAGAAAAAGTTGTGTTCCACTTGAATGGGAATTTTAAATTTTTTTATCGGCTATTTTGAAGGTGTGCACCGACGGTTCCAGTCTTGAAGAATGAGCCAATTTTAGAGACTAAATTTGGTCATGTAGTACACAAGTGATAATTTTGTAAAGAGAAAATTTCGAAAAAATACGTGCAAATTAGAAAGGAGCAATGACCCTGATTCAAGGAAAATGGATTTGATGTGTATTGACACGAAAATCAAAAAATTCTTTTTCATGGCAAGATTCAAAAAAACTGTCCTGGCTCTAGCACTTTTCACAACGATCAATTTGCTCGTGCCATGAAACAGAATTTTTTCGATTTTCTCGCACGCATTCCCGAAGCACGAAAACGCTTCTCTGACCCTGAATCAGGGTCAGGGAAGCGTCTTCAGTTGGTGTATTGACACGAAAATGGAAAAATTTTCTTTTTTCGCTTGTACACCAACTCCATTCCCTGAATCAGGGTCAACTTCATTTCTCTGAATCAGGGTTAGAAAATACACCAACTCTATTCAGGGAATGAAGTTGGTGTACTGACACGAAAATGGAAAAAATTTCTTTTTTCGCCTGTACACCAACTCCATTCCCTGAATCAGGGTCAAAGGAGCGTTTTCATGCTTTGGAAATGCGCGCAATCGATTGCCGCATAAAATTACCCCCAAACGCTTCCTTGACCCTGATTCAGGGAATAGATTCGATGTGTATTGACGCGAAAATCGAAAAATTTCTATTCTCGCCTTGAAAGCATCCATCTAGGGGTAATTTTATGCGGGGAATCGATTGCTCACATTTTTTAAGCATGAAAAAATTATCTTGACCCTGATTCAGGGAATGAGTTTGTGTATTGACACGAAAATCGAAAAATTTTCTACACCAACTTCATTCTCTGAATCAGGGTCAAGATAATTTTGAAATGTGTGCAATCAATTCCCCGCTTAAAATTAACTCCAGATAGATGCTTTCCGGGATGAAATAGAAATTGTTTTCGATTTTCGTGTCAATACACAAACTCCATTCCCTGAATCAGGGTAAAAGCTAAAACCATTGTTGACATGATAAAAAGTTGTGATAATACTTTAGACTCAAAATTGATATTTCTTATAAAAATAAGATAATTCGCAAAACCTAAGGTACACACTAACACAGACAGCTCGACCCCTCGATCGACCACACACAGATGTTGACTGATAGTAGAAAAAAAGAAAAATAAAATTTTTTTTCACTGACATGTTTGATAAAGTCAAAGTCGAACGTTTTTCTAATCAGTTAGCGTATAAATAGTCCCAATAACCTGATTGCACAACAATACTCGTACAATCTATAACACCACAACAATTGAATTCGGTGGGGCAATTTGATCCTTCCGCATGACTTCAAGAAAAGTTCTTCCTGTGACAACTCTAACTTGCGCACTAATGCCGAACATCACAGCGATTGTTTGCACGTATGTTTCGCTTCAATAGTGCGTGGACGAGGTTGCTATCATCATTATTATTTGTTGGCGATGGAAAAAAAGAAGTGAAGCCTGAGAGCAGCATTTGAAGGGAGCAGAGAGCACTCATAATCAATAATGCTTCGTTCGAAAACGAAATTTATAGTTTGGAAGAACATTAAGGGCCAGTCGAAAAAAATCCACTAAGAAAAAATTGCCATAATTTGTATAGATTCGACAAGTTCATGAAAAATGGAGCAATTTTTGTTTTTACGGCACCCTCTGAATCGTTGTAGTTTTCGAGAAAATTGCGAGTGAAGTTTAGTTTGTGTATTACAACGAAAACATTTGTTTCAAATTCCTGATTCAATCAAAAGTTGTTTATTTGAATTTCTTGAGCATTTAGAAAAAAGTAAATATAGCATTTTTCTCAGCTCAATGAGACGAATAAAATGACACGAAAATTATTCAAATTGGAAATCATTTTGGGTTATCGAAACGAAAATTTCAAATATTTTCGTTTCAATAACCCAAAATGATTTCCAACTTGAATAATTTTCGTGTCATTTTATTCGTCTCATTGAGTTGAGAAAAATGCTATATTTACTTTTTCCTAAATGCTCAAGAAATTCAAATCATTTTCGTGTCAATAAACAACTTTGATTGAATCAGGAATTTGAAACAAATGTTTTTGTTGTAATACACAAACTAAACTTCACTCGCAATTTTCTCGAAAACTATAACGATTCAGAGGGTGTCATAACAACAAAAGATGCTCCATTTTGCATGAACTTTCCGAATATATATAAATTATATCAACTTTTTTTCGGGGTGGACTGGTTCTTCAACAAAAAAAGACGATGGTATAGTGTGTACACGTGCACATTGCGTGATTTGCTTTTTCATTTTGTGCAAAATTATGAATCCAAATAATATGCAAAATTTGTTAATTTTAAACTATTTTCAATGACCCTATTAGGGCTAATTTTATGCAAGGGATCAATGATGCGCTTGAAAAAAGTTCCCTGATTCAAGAAAATAGATGTGTATATTGAAGCGAAAATCGAAAAATGTTGAAATTTCAAAATCATCATTGTGTATTTGTTAATTTTAACTATTTTGCAAAAAATAGTTATTTTCATATATTTAATTTTTTAAGGAATTTTTCATTTTTTCAAATTTTTCAATTTTTGACGCAGTTTTTAATTTTTGACAAGTTTTTCAATTTTGACAATTTTTGATGAAAATTTTCGATTTTTTCAATTTTTAACGAATTTTTCAATTTTTAAAGATTTTTACAATTTTTTCGAATTTTTCAATTTTTGATGCAGTTTTTAATTTTTGACGAATGTTTCATTTTTTTACGAATTTTTCAATTTTTGAAGATTTTTGATCATCCAAAACCCGAAACAATAATATTTTTGTTAGAAAAAAAGTAGAAAATTTATGTTCCACCTATATTGTAAATATTCAATAATGCAATAAATAAATAAACACAAACCGGTATGATGAAATTGACTACTTTCGTATTTAATGCGAAAAATAGGCTCAAAAAGATTGTTTATGGTCTCATTTTGGAGGCATATTTTTGTCCCCCAACTTAATCCAGAGACAAACATTATAAAGCACACAGAAAACAAACAAGTTCGAAAATAAATATTTTTGCACACAAAAAGTTAAAATTAACAAATACACACTTAGGGTCCGCGTTAAATAATGAAAGTGCTTCTTTGGCCCTGATTCAGGCAAATAAGAGTATGTATTGAAGTGAAAATCGAACATGTACTAATTTCCCTGATCAGGGTCAAGGAAGCGTTTTCAAGCTTCGGGGATGCGCGCAATCGATTCCTCGCATCAAATTACCTCCAGAAAGGTGATTTTGATGCAGAAAACTGAAAATTTTTCGATTTTCGCTTTAATACAAAACACTCATCTTCCTGAATTAGGGGCAGGGAAGCGTTTTCAAGCTTCGGGAATTGCCCACTTCCGGTTTTTTATACATTCTGTAATCTTTTATACTAATTAGAGAGATAATATGTTAACGGAAAAAGATAGGCATTGAAAGTAGGTTCAAACTTCAACAAGTAAAAAAACTAACAATTACAAAATTTTTTAAACGTTAGTACAGTTCTTTAAACGTTAGTACAGCTTTTTAAATGTTAGTAATACAGCTTTTGAAAATGACTATCCCTCAAAAATTATTCACTTTTTATTAAACTAATTTCGTTATTCGGCACATAACCTTGTGCAATCTACAAAAAAACCATTTCATAATTTATTCATGAATTTGTCAAGAAGATAATAAAAAAGACACGTCATATTTTTATGGCTATTTTTAAGCAAACATTATAATTTGGAAATTTTTTTGAAAATATTGAAAATTGAAATATTGAAAAATGATGAAAAAAACTTTAACATCTGTGTGTGTACGAACACAGAGCACAAACTGAAATGAAATGACAAGAGAATGAGGAGGAAAGGAAGGCTTTTTGCTTTTCTTTCTTTCAACCGAACGTGCAGCATTTAAGCCCCAACGATTGGTGACGCACGGGAACTGTGAAAGTTCAACAAAACAGAATCGAGAAGAAAGCATTTACAAAAACCTAAAAAGCTCTTATCTTATCTACGAACCGAGGACAACATTTTGGCGGAACTGCATGTTTAAGAACAGCAAATAAATTTGATCTATTGGAAGTTTACCTGAAGAATGGGGTGCCAGTCGGCAGCCCCTACGCAGAAAGTCCCAAAAATGGTAAAAAAATTCGTCAAAAATAAAAAATTCGTCAAAAAATAAAAAATTCATCAAAAATTGAAAAATTGCAAAAATTGAAAATTCGACAAAAATAAAAAATTCGACAAAAATTAATCAAAAGTTGAAAATTTTCGTTTCAATACACCAATTCCTTCCCTGAATCAGGGTCAAGGAAGTGTTTTCACGCTTCGGGAGCGCGCGCAATCGATTCCTCACCTAGAAAAATAACCAAAAAAGTAAAAATTTTACAAAATCTTAAACAAATTCGTTATCGTCCACACCCCCCCCCCCCCCATTTTAGGGCCCTCGTTGCGCGGGGGGAGTAGTAATTACGACCTCCTGTCCATGTATGACTACCCCCACACGTAAAAAGGTGGCACAAATATAACATAGATCCAAAATTGGCACTCCTCTCTCTCTCTTCGTTTAGTGTGCCTGGTTGGACAAAGGAAATCAATTCTTCGTGTCCTAGCCCAGGCCAGCCATATATAGCTTTAGTGGGCATGGATTCTCTTGAGCACACTCTCGCCCCTGAGCCGCTATTTCCATCGGTTCCACTTCGTGCCTCATTTCTCTTGTCAGCTGGACACGGGATTTCATTTTGCTTCGTGAACTCTGTGCTATATGCATAAATCAGCTGATTTCACTTCTTCCATACGCACTCTATTTCATGGCCCGGCCTATGAGCAGCTGACTTTGCACGAAAAACCAACGGGCATTATCGTCCAAATGTCAATCAGAAAACTTCTTTCTTTTTTATGGGAGGAAGTAGCGTGTAAGATCGGACATTTGCATCAGATTTTGAAAGACTTTTCAACGACATAAAAAAATTGTCTTATGATACAAAAATTTCATGATAACAAATGCAATATTTGATGAGTTACACAAATATGCTCATTATAAAATGTTTTCTTTTCAAAATTGGTAAAAAAATAGCATTATGAAAGGATTGTCAAATATAAAGATTTTGCAATGATGAGTCAACATATTTTTTGGCCCCCAGTCATAGTTTACCAGTAGGGGGGGGGGGATACACAGAACCCTCAGGATGGATGGATGGCCTTTCAGGGGGTACATGATAAAATTTTCAAAAATTTATAATGAATGAATTGGAAGGGGGAGGGTACTCAAACCCTCATGATGGATGGATGAATGACTATAAAGGCAGAAGGTCCGAGGATGAGTGGTGAGGCGGGTACTGTACCCCCTTGGTAACCTATGCCCCCAAGGTAATTGTGTAAATGGCACTCCTTCTGTTTAACGCTCACCTCTAAATTTTACTTGATTTTTTAGTTTTTGAGAAAAAAAATTCGTTTTTGCTCAAAATCGTATTTTTGCTCAAAAAATGAATTTTTGTTCAAAAATTGAATTTTTGCTCAAAAATTTTTTTAATCAAAAATCGAATTTTTCTCAAAAATTGAGAAATTCGATTTTGACTTAAAATATCGATTTTTGAGCAAAAATATGATTTCCTCAAAAATCGATATTTTAGCTCAAAATCGAATTTCTCAATTTTTGAGAAAAATTCGATTTTGAGCATTCGATTTTTGAGATTTTGAGCTAAAATATCGATTTTTTTTTGAGAAAAATCATATTTTTGCTCAAAAATCGAAATTTTAGCTCAAAATCAATTTTTTTCAAAAATTGAATTTTTCTCAAAAACTGAGAAATTCGATTTTGACGTATCGATTTTTGAGCAAAAATATGATTCCTCAAAAATCAATATTTTAGCTCAAAATCGAATTTCTAAATTTTTGAGAAAAATTCGATTTTGAGCATTTCGATTTTTTTTACCAAAAATTCAATTTTTGAGTAAAATTCGATTTTGAGCTAAAATATCGATTTTTGAAAAAAATCGATATTTTAGCTCAAAATCGAATTTCTTTCAAAAATTGAATTTTTGCTCAAAAATTGAGAAATTCGATTTTGAGGTAAAATATCGATTTTTGAGTAAAAATATAATTTTTCTCAAAAATCGATATTTTAGCTCAAAATCGAATTTTTTTTTTCAAAAATTGAATTTTTGCTCAAAAATGATTTTTTCAAATCTAAAATCGAATTTTTCTCAAAAATTTAATTTTTCATAAAAAATTCACTTTTTCGACCAAAATTCGATTTTTCACAAAAATTTAATTGTGGTCGAAAAATTGAATTTTTGCTAAAAAATTGAATTCTGATCGAAATCAAATTTTTTTTACCTATTTTTACTTAAATTTTGATATTTTTCAAGCAGGAACCATCTTTTTTTGCATGAAAAACATCAAGATTTAAGTAAAAATAGGCAAAAAAACTGATTTTTCTATTCTTTACAAAAAATTTTATGAAAAAATAATATCACCATCGTATTTTTTGCATAAAATTATCCCTAGATAAAAATTTTCATCAATTTCGGACGATGAAACAAGTTTTGACTCCGAGCAGGATTGAACTCAGATCTTCAAACTCGAAGTGTGTGATGCTATCCATTAGGCTATGCTTCCTTTTTGGAACCTCTCCGTGAAACAGACTTTATGATTTTTTATTGAAATAATTTAGCAATTATACTGGGTGGCCATAGGCGTAGCCAAGGGGGGGGGCTTTAGTCCCCCCTGTCGTCCAAAAATTTAATAGAAAAACGCGATTTTTTAATGAAAAAATTTTAAACAAAATTTACACGTTCAGCCCCCCTGCCTGTCGCCGATTAGCCCCCTCTGTCGCAAAATCCTGGCTACGCCTATGAGGGTGGCTCATAAAAAGTGGCTTTTTGTGTGATTTTCTTGGACCCAGCATTCATACGGTTTTTCTTCATAACATAATTTTTTTCACAAAAATTGATATTTTACGCAGTTGTCCGTCGTGATCTCAGGAACAACTTTGTAGAACATCACTTTTTGTGAAAAAATTTCTGTTATGAAGAAAATCCTTATAAACGGGACCCAAAAAATCACAAAAAGCCACTTTTTATTGGGCCATCCTGAACAAAGAAGTTGTATACATGTTTGCTTGAACAGGTTGAATTGCCGTAGTATTTTCCTTATATATGCCAATTACTTTTACAGCTTTTTTAAAACATCGCATAAAAAAGCCAAAAATCTTCTTCCTATAAGGCGTAATAACCAAGATAGTGGTTAAGTTATTCGCTGCTGTTGACCAAATTGAGATGAGATTTATATAAATCCTCGTATCTGCATCGATTTTGATTATAAATAGAAAAGCCAGTGGTTTTAGCACGTATGGTAATAATAAACCGATAATTGGTATTAGAGCATGAAGGAAAAGAGTTACAATTTGAAGTTGCTTTATAAAAAATATAGTACTATTAAGAATTAGCGAGAACCCACTTAAAGGACCAGTCCAGTGGAAAAAAAGTTACCATTTTTGTTGATATTCGGAAAGTTCATGAAAAATGGAGCATTTTTTGTTTTTACGGCATCATCTGAATCGTTGTAGTTTTCGAGAGAATTGCGTTTGAAATTATGAATTTGTGTACAAGCTCTTCGTTTTAATACACAAACTTTTTTGAATTTTTTGCGGAAAAATCGATTTTGTAAATTTTCATAAAATGAACATTGTAGCAACTTTTATAGCTAAATGAGACGAACAAGATGACACCAAAATTATCCAATTTGAAAATTGTTTTGGGTTATTGAAACGAAAATTCTGATTCATGTTTTCGTTTCAATAACCCGAAACAATTTTCAAATTGGATAATCTTAGCGTCATTTTCTTCGTCTCATTCAGCTATAAAAAATTGCTACAATGATCATTTGATGAAAATTTTAAAAAATCGAATTTTCCGCAAAAAATTCAAAAAGTTTGTGTATTACAACGAAGAGCTTGTAACAAATTCAAAATTTCAAATTCAATTATCTCGAATATTACAACGATTCAGAACATGCCGTCAAAACAAAAAATGCTTCATTTTTTATGAAATTTCCAAATTCCTACAGGACTGGTCCTTTAAGTGAACTCGCTAACCCTTAGTACCAAAAAAATTTTTTATAAGAAAATGTTACCATCATTTTTAAAGTTGTCAAGCTTAAACTTGTTCGTTGTTTCCATAAGAAAATAGTCGTGAGAAAAAGAAGTATAAGGGTAGCACCGAAAGCGAAAAAACTATGCAAGATTCTTAACAAATTAAAGGCCGGGACCGTTTGTGGTTGGCATATTTCCAAGCTAGCAATTACAGTTTTATTTTGTATGATATATTCGAAATCAGGGAAAGAAGTTAATAGCCAAGAATTGACAAATTCGACTGGGCAATAAGTTAGCATACTGAGAGTACCTAAATTTATAAGGACCAGTTTACTTTTGGGGGGAGTTGATGCCATGTGATAGAGCACAAAATTTGGAGCATTTTTTGCTTTTACGGTACTACTTGAAAATCTAACAGTAAAAAGTTATGAGTGAAACAAAAAAATTTTCAAACGAGTTTGAACACTGAAACGAAGAGCTTGTAATCAATCAGTAGAAGTAGTAGTAGTAAAAGAAGTAGTAGTAGTAGAAGAAAAAGTAGTAGTAGTTGAAGAAGTGGTCATAGAAGAAGTAGTAGTAGTTGAAGAAGTAGTAGTAGAAAGAGGATTCTAAATTCACATACCTATCGAAAACGCCGAAACCAAATGAATCGCCAACGTGCCAAAAATCGAAAGTTTTCGAACTTGCTTCGAATGCCAAACTAGACGAAAAGTCAAATGCACAAATTTAAATAAAGCACAAGTTGCGATTGCAATCCCGATTTGTGCCAAAGCTATCTCTTCAATTGTTTTTGAAACATGTGCTATATAACCTCCGAAGCCTTGAATAACCCCACGAACGACAATCGTGTTCGGCACAAAATTTGGATAGTCTTTTCGCAAGAAAATCGTCGCATTCATCCACAGTATGGTGTTCCATGTGGTAATGTTGATGAGATAATGCTTATAGGTGCTTAGTCTGGCTACGTTGATAAAAAAGATTGCATAATAAGCTAAAATTGAGACAGAGCCACATATGAAAGCTGAGATGGTTAACAGTAGAAGATTGTTGGTTTGTTGCGAGAAATAGAAATATTTTTCGAAAATAGTTTGATTCAAAACGTCCATTCAATAACAGTTTTATAAGACTTATTGTTGTTGGAAAGAGGAAAATTTCTTCTAGTTTCTAACACCAAGGCTGCGCATTATCAGTCGTGCCGCGCTCGGCACGGCGTTAGCAGTTGTACTATTTTGTACTACGGCACAACGTTAGCAGTTGTGCCGCAAATTGGATTGAACATTGACACGAAAACCCTGAATTTGAACTTTTTAATAAATCATTATAAAAATCAAAATTCATGACAATTTGGAACAGAATAAAAAGAACGACTTGCAGGGACAAGTAAAATGACGCCAAAATTATTGAATTTTGAAAATGTTTTGGATTATTGAAAAGAAAACATGAATCAGAGTTTTCGTTTCAATAACCCAAAACATTTTCAAAATTCAATAATTTTGGTGTTATTTTACTCGTCTTTGCGAGTTATAAAAAAGTCATTCTATGTATTTTGTCCCAAATTGTCAAGATTTTGATTTTTATAATGATTTATTAGAAAATTTAAAATTCAGGGTTTTTGTGTCAATGTTCAATCTAATTTAAACGGCGGCACAATTTTTTCGTTTTTTTCAATATTTTTCAAATTTTTTCAATTTCTTTCGATGCTGGCATAACTGCTAACGTTGTGCCTAGCGCGGCACGACTGATAACCCATAGCCTAAACGTTGATTGTAGGGGAATAGTGAATGGCGAGTAGAAAATCTTTTTGCGTATGTCCAACTTTATGATCAATCAGATGAAGAATTTGAAATGGTAGGATCTCAATTTTTTTACAACTCATATAACGTTATTGGGTTGTTCGATAAGTTTTTGAAAAAGTCTGTATATTGACACGAAACATGAGTTACACTCAAAAAGACAGATTGGATTGTATTCAGCATTCATTTTTGAATAATACTGAAAAAAATTTTCAACGAAAACGAGCGAAAAATACCGTATTTGGGGGGCCGACAATACTTATCGAACAACTCAAGAGTTAGGCTCAATGTTTAGGCTTCATTTTCCTTTTCTCTGCGTCGAAATTCTGGGTTTTATGTGGTTGTGCTAATCTTCCCAATTTATTTAGCCAACGTTATTCTAATATTTGGTCTCTTTCAGCCGATTGTAATCACTTTCGACAAGAATAAACCAAACAAAGTGAGAAAAATTAGTGATATTAACTTTCAAAAGAGAGTGATTTAGATGGCTTTGGGTACAGCAATCTTTGTAACATTTGTAATTTTCGGCTCAATTATGTCTGAAAAGGTCCATTTTGCAAGCGGTCAACCTATAATAGGTAATTCTATTTTTTGCGTTATAACTTTGTTTTTCAACCATTTTAGTTGGCTATCTAATTGTGCAACTATTCCTGTGCTTATTCTCGATCATCTTATCGGTGATTGCTCCCTTTCTTTATTGGAAATTTAAAAAGCACGAAAATGGTCATCCTGATCCGATCGATGTGCCTACACCAAGAGATGAGTTTACGCTTGAAAGTGAACGTAGGACGTAGGATCCTTCAGGAAAATCTTTATGCAAATTTTGACTTTAGTTACGAGGAACACTTAGACCGAATGAAAAAGCGGATGTCAGCAGCTGTTGACAGTTGTGTCATCGAGTTACGTATGAGTAAGTTTCTTAGCAAGTATAAGAATCCAAGATAAAATTGCAGCGCTAAACAACATTAATGAAATTGTCCGCTATCGAACCGAATCCAAATGGCGTCGTCGTGTATGGCAAGTTTCTTATGCTAAAGTTGAGATTGGAATATTTGCCGCACTTCAGCTATTAAATTTTATTATTTTGATGCTTGTGCTCTATCATTGGAAATAAATACTCTCTTTATGCCAATTTTGACTTTACTGTTTGTAGGAACAGTAAAGTCAAGGTTTTCGTTTACTATTCTTAGGGAAAAAATCATGCCCGTGAACAGCTCCACGGGTGAAACCCGTTCAGATTGGATTTTTTACAATTTCTAATGGCATAAGCGAAAAGATGGAGATTTTGATGCGCCCGAGAAGATATCGGCATGGATGGCCTTTTCACTATCCTTCCAATTCCAAATGATTCCTTTCAATACGATGATAGACCGGTGCAATCCAGGAAACGGAAATTGGAAACTTTTCCATTGTGCAACCCGTGTGGGCGAAAAAAGAAATTTTTTCGATTTTCGCGTCAACACTCGACTCCATTCCCTGAACCAGGGATCAAGATAATTTTTAATGCTTAGAAAATGTGTGCAATCGATTCCCTCATAAAATTACTCCAAGATTGATGCTTTCTGGCGAGAATAGAAATTTTTTCGATTTTCGTGTCAATACACCAACTCCATTCCCTGAACCAGGGTCAAGAAAGCGCACGAGTTTGATTAGTCCTTTTCGAGAGAGTATATTTTCGTTTATTCTAGCGTCTTTGATATAGTTAATATTTGTACATTACCAGTATATTAATTTTTGGTTCCGACAAAAGTTTTTGGCTGTGTTAGTCTGGTTAGTCGTCGATTTCTTATAAAAAATTCGATTTTTTACAAAAATTTAATTTTTTTGATCAAAAATTCAATTTTTTGTAACACTTCCGTCAGTTTCATTGTGAAAACTAGAAGATTGAATATAAATTATGTATTGACAAAGCCCCAAAACTCTTGTCAGCCTATAACGAAAAAAATATTAGTCTTTAATAAATACAGGATTGGCTATTCCTTTCAAAGCTTCATCATTTTCAGAGAAGTTGATTGAAGACACTTCCATAGAGTCAGAATCTTTGGAGGCCTTGATCAAGAATTGTTCTGAATTGCCCGAACTTGTATGCTCGAGGGGAACCCGTTTATCTTCTAGTTTAGTTAGCGAGGTCTCCATCATTGATGGAGGCATGGGTCTTGGTGGTAGGGGTGGTGGCGTGGACTTTTTTTGTGTTGGTGGATCAGGTGGTATAATGACTTCTTTCTAAAAATAGGGACATTTGAAAATTGTTCTATA
>JAQGBS010001405.1:0-15827 GCA_034698545.1 Acrobeloides obliquus | reverse complement strand
ATTTTTATTTTTACGCATAACAAATTTTTTCGATTTTGGCTGAACAGCCAAATTTGGCTTTTTTGCGAACTATGGTCGGAAGTAGATTCGAACCCGAATCTTTTAAATGGAAAGCGACTTACTTACGTACTATAGTTTATTTCAAAAAGAGATACTATAGAAACTTCCCAACCCCAGTTATGAGCGATTTCATCTTATCTGGCAAGTTAAGCAACGTTGGGACCGCGGGTTCGATCCCGCTCGGACCCAATTCGATCATACATGAGCAAGGTGGGATGGAGGGAGCGTCCATGAGAGGGCCCCCGGCTAAGTTAGCAACCTTTTTTTTGGTCGACGCGCCCCGCGTCGATCAAAAAAAATTTTCTTATGTAAAGGAGTAGGGACCCCCTCACTCGGCCGGTCAGTGAGTGGGTCTCCCTAATTTTGAGCCGATGAGTGAGTGGGTTGGGGGAGGCTCCCCCTTCCTTGCCCAAGTATGTTAGGGATTAAGGGTCCCCTCACTCGGCTGAGCGAGTGAGATGGTCCCCCTAATTTTAAACCGATGAGTGAGTGGGTTGGGGGAGGGGAGAAACGATTTTTGCAACTGTTTTTGACAAATTTGTCAATTTTTTAATGAATTTTTCAATTTTTGACGAATTTTTCCATTTTTGACGAATTTTTGATGAATTTTTCAAATTTTGACGAATTTTTCGATTTTTTAATGAATTTTTCAATTTTTAACTAATTTTTTCATTTTTGACGAATTTTTCGATTTTTTTATGAATTTTTCAATTTTTGAAAAAATTTTCAATTTTTGTCGAATTTTTCAATTTTTATGAATTTTTCAATTTTTAACTAATTTTTTCATTTTTTACGAATTTTTCGATTTTTTTAATGAATTTTTCAATTTTTGACTAATTTTTTCATTTTTTACGAATTTTTCAATTTTTTATGCAACTTTTTATTGCGATTTTTATATTTGTCGACAATCTCAATTAAAGTACCAGTTCATTTTTGAAAAAATTTTTACAAGAAAGTTCATGATGCGGCGATCATTTTTTTGCATTGGAAGTAAATCCTAATTGGTTAACCCCTGATGAGATATTTGCAAAACAAAATTGTATAAAAATTTCAACGTTTTTGTGTATTGAGCGAAGAAGCAATTGACTTCACAGTTTATTGCTCGATTGTTTAGTGTGAAAAATTGACCTGGTCATATTTTTTCTGTTGAATAAGAAAACGTGGACTTTCTTCCAATTTTAACATCATTAAAAGCACGGGAATCGCTAAAAAGTTCATCAGCAATAAATGCCTTCTCCAATGGCCAGTTAGATAGCAAGAAAGGCCAGCTAACTAAAAATCTTCAGTTGAGCCCTAGGTTCAAAATTGTCATGATACTAGTTCGGAACAGGACCCACTTTTAGAAAAAAATTTTTCGAAAAGTCTTCTGTTTCGAACTAGTACCAAATTGTTACCATAAATCCCAGAGAAAACTGGAAACCAAATCCTTGTATAAGCCGATACTTCGAATGAACACTTTCTACAGTCAGAGAAAATGAGGCACCCACATAAACTGTGCCTGCCAACGCGCCGATCACATTTAGAATGATGTAGACTTCGAAGCTAATTTTTTGAAATATTGGGTGTTCCACAAGTTCCCGGAGGATTTTTTACATGAATTTTGGGCAGGAATTTTTTTCTAAAAACATCAGGAAAGCGTTTTCACGCTTCGGGAATGCGCGCAATCGATTTCCCGCATAAAATTACCCCGAGTTGTTTTTAGAAAAATAATTTTCCTGCCCAAAATTTATGTAAAAAATCCTCTGGGAACTTTTGGAACAACCCAATATGCAGTGCGTCTCACGTACATTCATACCCTAAACTTTTGATCATATCTCGGACGAATAAAAAGATTTTTCGATGGGATTTTTTTATATGATAGTTGATGGAAAGCTGAACAAATGCTGTAAAAAATTTGTTAAAAGTCGCATATTTTAACATTTTTATTTTTAACTTTGAAATTTTCAAAGTCGATTTTCTTTGCCTTAACAAAATGTTAGAAATTTATTTTTTCTCTGAAAATACAGAGCTTTAGTCCCTCTAACTCATGCAAAAAACCGTATATAAAAATTATTTAATAGTGCCGAGATATTTGACTTTGAAGTTGACAGTGACAAAATGAGGCAAAAACAAAATGACGCATTAATTTGTGGTGATAGTGTAGTGGTTAGCGCACTCGGCTAGCAGCTAGAAGGTCAAAGGTTTGATTCCCAGGTGCGTCATTTTGTTTTTGCTTCATTTTGTCACTATCAACTTTAAAGTCAAATATGAAGCAAAAACAAAATGACGCACCTGGGAATCAAACGCTTGATCTTCTGACTGCTAGCCGAGTGCGCTAACCACTACACCATCATCACAAGTTAATGCGGCATTTTGTTTTTGCTTCATTTTGTCACTATCAACTTTAAAGTCAAATATAAAGCAAAAACAAAATGACGCACCCGGGAATCAAACCCTTGACCCCTTCTAGCTGCTAGCCGAGCGCGCTAACCACTACACCATCACCACAAGTTAATGCGGCATTTTGTTTTTGCTTCATTTTGTCACTATCAACTTTAAAGTCAAATATCTCGCCACTGTTAAATAATTTTTATATGCGGTTTTTTGCATGAGTTAGAGGGACTAAAGCTCTGTATTTTCATACAAAAATTAAATTTCTAACATTTTATTAAGGTGGAGAAAATCGACTTTGAAAACTTGAAAACCTCAAAGTGGAAAATAAAAATGTTAAAATATGCGAATTTCAAGTTTTTTACAGGATTTGTTCAGCTTTCCATCGGCTATCACCTAAAAAATCCCATCGAAAAATCTTTTTATTCGTCCGAGATATGATCAAAAGTTTAGGGTATGAATGTACGTGAGACGCACTATAAATGGGCATATGTGGCAAATAGTATTAATCATTTTGGGAAAGTATAAAAAACTTTTTTGTTGGAATCTTGGGGGAGCTAGCTCCACACTTCGTGGATTGGTCTCTTGCCAGACAGAGAATGAACTCATGGGTACATTCCCCTTATACCCTAGTCGTCTAAACAAAACGAACTTCGGTGTAAAAGCCTTGCCAAAATCACACAAAAGATCGACAGTAAACCCAAATACCATCAACCATTTCCTGCCAAAATAATCGGTGAGATGGCCGGAAACACTATAGCTAACCAGAGAAACGAATGGCATTAGAGAAGCAATTGTGGATCTTAGCAAGTCTGATTCACATACCCACTAAAAATTGTTCGATAGAATTTTTTATTTTTCGATACCCCAAATTCCTCATACATGCTATACCAAGCATTCTTGGTCGTCAGATTCGAGCAATTACGAATCATAAGACAAGCACCAGAAGAATTTTGTCTGATTTGCTTGGCATTCAGTTCGAATTCGTAATCCTAAAAATAATTTGAAAAAAATAGACTTAAAGGACCAGTCTACAGTTGATGGCATGTGATAGAGCACAAAATTTCGAGCATTTTTTGCTTTTACGACACTAGTTGAAAATCTAACTTGGGCTTAGGCTTAGGTTTAAGTTTAGGCTTGGGCTTAGGCTTAAGCTTAGGCTTAAGCTTAGGCTTGGGCTTAGGGTTAGGCTTAAGCTTAGGTTTAGGCTTGGGCTTAGGCTTAAGCTTAGGCTTAATTTTAGGCTTAAGCTTAGGCTTGGGCTTAGGGTTAGGCTTAAGCTTAGGCTTAGGTTTAAGCTTAGGCTTGGGCTTAGGTTTAGATTGAGACTTGGGCTTAAAGAGCCAGTCAACTTTTGGCTAGTATATATCGTTTAGTTTTCGAGATAAAATTGCGTTTGAAATTTGAATTTGTGTACATGTTTTCGCTGTAATACACAAACTTTTTTGAACTGTTTGACTAAAATCGTCAAAGTTCAATGTAAATTATTAGTTGTTAAAGTTAAAAATACATTATTTTCATTTTTTGCGCAAAAGATTTTTTGAAAAAGTGCATGTTTTCGTTGTAATAAACAAACTATTGTCAAATTTTTTGCACTTATTATAACCATACTTCATCACTGCAAATGTAAGTTGGTATAAGTCCACCCAGACTAAAAAATCCGGCTGCCATATTCCCGGCGGCGGTGATACTACCCCATTGTATGGTGATCAAGAAGAATAGCTATAAAAAAAATTAAAAAAGAATTTTGAAAAATGCGTAAAATTGCATACTTGATAATATCCATAACTGTTAATGGACTTGTAAATTTCGTCTAAGCTCTTCGGCAACTTGGTTTTTTCATTCATTTCTTTTGTTGGCTCGTCAAAATAAAAATTGATGAAAAATATATTAATGTTTACTACTATGAAGAAGAGCAAAAATTTTTTCGTATAAATCAACAGTTTCTTATCAAATTCTCATTCCTAAGGTGTTAATCTGGTAGGGAAAATGACTTAAAATGTGTATACATGTGTTCTTTCACTTTAAGGCATCAGTCTCCATCACTGATACACCGACCCTGAATCAGGGGCAGGGAAACATTTTCAAGCTTCGAGAATGCGCGCAATCGATTGTTGGGGAGTTGTTAGGTTTAGGCTTGGGCTTAAACTTAGACTTGGACTTGTCTTAGGCTTGGGCTTAAGCTTGGGCGTAGGTTTAGGCTTAGGCTTAAGCTTAGGTTTAGACTTGGGCTTATTCTTAAGCTTGGGCTTAAGCTTAAGCTTAGGCTTGAGCTTAGGTTTAGACTTGGGCTTAGGCTTAAAGGGTGAGTCTACTTTTTGAATTTTTTTAAACAAATACAAAATGTTCAAAAAACTGGATTTTTCGATCTTTTAAATAGGAAAAAATGTCTGTTGTCGATGGCTAAATAGTTCAAGGCGCAGACCGTCCAATCTGGCAAGTTAAGCAACGCTGAGACAGCCAGGTTCGATTCCCACTAGGGTAACACTTTTGATTTTCAAAAAACTTTTATTACAAAAAATAGAGCAAAAATTTTTTTACTTCATTTTTTATAATAGAATTTAAAAAAATCAAAAGTGTTACCCTAGGGGAATCGAACTTGGCTGTCTCAACGTTGCTTAACTTGTCAGATCGGACAGTCGCCTTCTTTATAAACTGCGCCATTTTACTCTTATTTTTTACTTTGGAACCAGGGTAATCTATATATTGACTTTATTGTAACGCTTAACTTTATATAACAAACTAAAAATTTTATTAACCGAAAAAAGTCTCCCCATAACAAAACACAGTTTACAACTAAAAGCTTGAATTAAAAAACGACCCTATCCAGCCGGAATTCGATCAAGTTTCCGCAGAAGGTCGTACAATTTAATCGGTGAAGTTCGCTTGTCTTCTATAGAACGCTTCACGTTATCTAAAAATGAAATTATTGTAACTTTTTAAAACTTTTTTTCTTGAATCAAAGTCATCATTTTGTAATTTTTTATACTTTGTGCATCTCCTTTGTTACTCAATTACACGCTTGACAACACACAATTTAATTTTGAGACTCACGCAAAAACCATACCCATGTAACAGTTGGGGAATTGAACGTTCATCCGATCAAAACAGTCGGTGTCGTCTTGGCATATGCTTGATATTACTCGACATGACACTAGAAACAGAAACATAAAATACAATGCATAAACTATATGATTTTTGTCCAAAAAGAGATGTTTATCTCTTGTAATTTAATCATTTAATCAAGACTTACATAGCAATTCGGCGTTTATTTTCGTCACGACTAGAAATATTAGGAGAGAAATTAAAAATTTTAACATTTGATTGTGCTATATATATTAAAAAACTAAATTTTTACATGTTAGACCAAAAAAGTGGTTTTTTCGATTTTTTTGGCAGTATAACTTTTCGTACAATTGTGGTTCGTACGAACTTTTCGTACGGTACTTTTCCTACGGTACTTTTCGTACGAACCTTTCGTACAAACTTTTCGTTGCCTGACTATCAATAAAGTTCAATAAAACCAAAACGGATTTTATTGATAATCAGGCAACGAAAAGTTCGTATGAAAGGTTCGTACGAAAAGTACCGTACGAAAAGTATCGTACGAAAAGTACCGTACGAAAAGTTCGTACGAACCACAATTGTACGAAAAGTTATACTGCCATTTTTTGAGACTCAGATCGTATGCATTTTCTTTATAACAGAAATTTTTTTCACAAAAAGTGATGTTCTATAAAGTTATCAGTCGTGATCCCAGGAACAACTTTGTAGAACATTACTTTTTGTGAAAAAATTTCTACTATAAAGAAAATCCATACGACCTGGGTCCCAAAAATCGCAAAAAGCCACTTTTTTTGGCTACCCTGTAGAATTTATAATAAAAAATATTATTACTCGTTAGAAAATCTTTTTAAGAATAATGTAACTCTTTAAAGGGGGACTCATTTGGGGGTGATTCTCCAAAAACTTTTTTTGCCGAAACAGCCTATATAGGGGTAAAATCATGCGAAAAACCGATTGCGCGCATTCGTAAAAATGCTTCCTTGACCCTGATTCAGGGAATGGGGTAGATGTATTGAAGCGAAAATCAAACATTTTTCAGATTTTTATGAGAAAACCGTCGATTCTTAGGTTTTTCTAGGCGAGGAATCGATTGCACGCATTCCCGAAGCGTGAGAACGCTTCCTTGACCCTGATTCAGGGAAGGTGGTGGGTATATTGAAGTGAAAATCAAACATTTTTGGATTTTTATGAGAAAACTTCCCTGAATCAGGGTCAAGAAAGCGTTTTCACGCTTTGGGAATGCGCGCAATCGATTTTTCGCATGATTTTACCCCTATATAGGCTGTTTTGGCAAAAAATTTTTTTCGGAGAATGACCCCCAAATGGGTCGGTAGAGATGGACCAGTCCACTCAAAAAAAATTGAAAATTTTTTTGTTGATATTTGTAAGTTCATGAACACGGAGCTCGACCAAGGTTTTACCCATGGTCGAGTGGTAAGTGGCCAAGATTGTACTATATAGGTCGAGGGTTCGAATCCTGGCCCAAAATTAAAGTTCTCCAATTCGCATGAAATTTTTTGCATATGCCTATTTTGGCCTCTAGAATACTTTGCAATCATTTTTGGGTCTGAAAATACTTACTGGGGCTGTATAATACTGTTGGGTTTTATACATTATTAGTATACAGCCCCAGTAAGTATTTACGGACCCAAAAATGTTTGCATAGTGTTTTAGAGACCAAAATAGGCATATGCAAAAAATTTCATGCAAATCGGAGAACTTTAATTTTGAGCCGGAATTCGAACCCTTGACCTATATAGTACAATCCTAGCCACTTACCACTCGGCCATGGGTAAAAAGAAAAAACACCATGATATGGTACTCGTTTTGAAGCGCTCGGCAAGCTGAGTCGAATGACGACAAAAAAATTTAAAAAATGAAGCAAATCTCAAAAAAACAAGCTATTTTCATCAACAATAACACGCTTAGTTGGTTATAATAAGTTCAGTTAAGCACGTGGAAAGATCAACCTTTTTTGCATTCTTATACACGCATCGAACATTCTTTTATAATCAATTTGAGTATTCGGCTAAACTTCTCGTAAAGTTGAGCATCGCAGCCACTTGGTCACTTTACGACGTTTCGACGAGACAAAATAGAGGAAAATAATCAAACTTTATTCTAGTATTACATCAGTAAGCACGTGGATTCATAGGCTTCAACAAAAAAGGGCAAATAAAAAATTGAGTAGAAATTTTTTGTTTTGACACCCTCTCGAATGACATCATGGTTATTTATCTGTGTTAGTAAGATGTCTTGCTCAGGGCTGCGTCGGAACAAAGTGGGAACACTTTACGACTTCCGACCACGCAGGGATGCGGACGAGTTCAAAAAACAGGCTCAAAAAATATGTTCCCGAAAGGCTGGCAGCAAAATTATTTTTATGTTTTGGGTTATTGAAACGAAAACCCTGATTCATAATTGTTTTAATAACACAAAAATGCTTTTCAGGAAGGGGGATTTTACTAGCAATATAGGTTTTCAGCTAGATTAGAAGATATTTTCAAAAAATCCAAGTTCTCGTCCGCATCCCTGCGTGGTCGTCTTACAAAGTTCCCGTCCGCATCCCTGCGTGGTTGTATTCCATGGTTTCTGTGCACATTCCTGCGTGGTCGTATTATTGATTTCCCTCCGCATCCCTGCGTGGTCGTATTATATGGTTTTTCGTATACTGCTCTAATGAAGTATCCTCCCTGAAAAGCATTTTTGTGTCAACCATTTTGCAAAAAAAGTTACACCCACACACCGAAATGGTTGGTGGCCGAATGGTTAGTGCTCCAGGATTGCACTCTAAGGTCGAAGGTTCGAGTCCCACTTGCATTCATTTGTTTTTTAACTTTCTTGCCTTTTTAGATTTTTAAAAATTATATAGTGATTTGTTTATAACTCGACGAGACGAATCAAATGACACCAAAATTGTCCAATTTGGACAATGTTTTTGGTTATTGAAACGAAAAACATGAATCAGGGTTTTCGTTTCAATAGCCCAAAACATTGTCCAAATTGGAAAATTTTGGTGTGGTTTCGTTCGTCTCGTCGAGTAATAAAAAAAGCACTATATAATAGATAAAGGAAGTGAAAATAAACGAGTAAAAATTCCATTAAAAAAAACTTTACGTAGTATGCTGCTGAACGTGAACGTGCATTTTTTGCGTAATTAAAAGGCGTCGTAAAATAACTAACGGTCGAAAACCGAATGATGTCAATTGAATGAAACCGGAATGAATCAAACATGCTCGAAGAGGCACTTTGAAGATTTTGAAAAGAAGCTTTCATTTGTCCCCAAACATGGAACCAAGTCTTAACTAGATAGAGAATTCTGGAAAATCATAGGTAAGTCATAAACAAGAAAAAAATTTTTCTAAAGGGCAGAAGGGCCAATTGAGGCGAGTTAATTGAGTTCAACTTGCATCACTGCGTGGTTGTGTTGGCGGGAAAAACAAATTTTTTTCAAATTTTTTCGACAAACGTAAAAAATGTTCGAAAAAAATGTTTTCGGAGAAAAAATTTAAAAAAAAAATTTCTGAATATTCCCTGAAAGCGATACAAAAAATGTTAGCTTAGTTCTTATTCAATTTTAAACAACTCACATAAATAGGCTGCTTGGCTAAGTGGTTTTGCTCTCGCTTATCGTGCAGACGCCTCAGGTTCGACTCCCACCTGAAGCAATTTGTGTTTTTTGGCCTTTTTTACACATCAACCTAGCGGTATTAAACGGACTAAAAGTATTCTTTTGAGGCAAAATCAAATTGACTCAAGTGGGATTCGAACCCGAAACCATTAGGACTCGAATCCGGGAGCACTACCACTGAACCAAGTTCACGTTCAAATTCGGAATTTTTAATTTTGCCTATAATTTAACACAACTTTTTTTCTTTTTATAAATAGCAAAATTTTTTCAAATATAAATAACAACTTTTTTATTGGTCGTAACTTTTAAAGGGGGCGTAACATTTATGGCCTATTTTCGAAAAATTTTCTTCTAAAAAGCGGCTTTTTCGGGTAATTTCTAGACGAAAAATCGAAGCGTGAAAAATTAAGGTTAACCCTGAAAATCAGGGTAAAACTGCGTTTCAACACGAAAATGTTTGAAACTCTCCTAGAAACAGACTATATATGAAACTTTTTTTCCAACCCAATACTCCAACAACTTCAATTCGGACATATAGCATAACGAGATGTCTCCATAAATGTCCGGGAATGTATTCGTAATGGCACTTCAACAATGAGGATTCACCCACGTCTTTCATGCCATTTATACTATGCAAAGCCATTTTTGCAGTTTTCCCATTAGCTAGGAAAAATTCCAACATGGTTTAAGGTCAAAATTTGGAAATAAGATCGCATGTAGAATATTTTTTCGAGAATTGAATTTGGACATAGTTTTGGGTTATTGAAACGAAAACCCTGATTTAGGATTTTCGTTTCAATAACCCGTTGGGATTAAATCGGAACGGTTCATAGAAAACAAGCAAACCGATTTTTCGAAAAAATTTATTTTCGCTTATAACTTTTTACGATTAGATTTTCAAGTAGCGCCGTAAAAGTTTCAAAAAAATGCTCCAAATTTTTGCCCTATCACATGGCATCAACTCCCAAAAGGTAGACTAGCATGATTTTTGATGACATTAATAAAAAATGTGGGCTTCGAGACAAGAATAAAAGAATTCTTTAGATTATTTGAGTTATAAGTGGGAACGAAAAACAAATGTGGAATTGACCAGAAAATAATTGAAAAAGAGAAGATAGGGTGGACAAAAAAGTAATTTTTTTGAGATTTTTTCATAAAGAACCTGGAGACCGAGCACCTTCGAGTTGGTAGGGAGCCAGGATTTGGTTTGGGGTGGCCACCTAGGTAGTAACCTCTTGTTACAAAAATTTTTTGGTGACGTCCTATCTGACGTGACATGCCTAGCGGAAAAGCTTTGACGTTAAATTTGTAACATAAACGTTACAATCTGGCAAAAACCCTACTTATATATCAATAAAAAAATTTAAAATTGGAAAAAATTAAAATCAAAAAAAGTTGAAAAACGTAATAAAAAAGCTAGATTTTGATAGTTAAAAATTTGACGTACGAGTTTTTGCTTTATAAAATTTGGACGAGAAGATTCTCGGAAAAAAGATTATTCAAGATCATGACATGTCATCATAATTAATTGTAGCTCTCTAATTAATGCAACATTATTACGATATGTTTTAAATCTAGAAATCCGTAGGGAAACTCCTTATTTCCTGTTATCTCCACTTTCGTCATCCTCAATTTTCTTCATTCATAAAGTTTTTTTTAGCTACGCAACAAAAAAAAGTCAGATGCTTCATTTGTTAAGGGTGACGCTAGTGTTGCTTTGAAATCTGTTACATGTTCCAAAACATGAAAAGTTGTGATAAATTATAGGCAAAGTTAACAATCAGAATTTTAACGTGAACTTGGCTCAAGGGTAGTGCTCCCGGATTCGAGTCTAATGGTCTCGGGTTCAAATCCCTTGGAGAGTGTTTCTTGTAAAAATTTTTTGATCAAAAATTGGATTCCCAGATTAGCAAAATAATATAAAAAAACATCATCTTTTCATGTAACAAGAACGCGTTTTTGCTTGAAACAAAATATCTAACACGTTCGATTTTTTCGAAGACAAATCATCGGCCCTATTTTGTTTCCTTTTAGTACAAATAAACAAAAATATGAATAATCTTCTTCATCTTTGTGCAAAAAAAGTTTTATTGTAAATACATTTGGCTTAAGCCTAAACTTAGGCCTAAAGGCTTAGGAAGTAAATTCTAATTCATGTAAAAAGGATAAAATAAGAATTTCTGTTTATTCTTAGAATAATTCTCCAACAACAATGCCTTTTGTCATCACGGAAGACTTTTTCGACCCAGCTGGGTAGACATCACGGTTCATGGTCAAGCCACAGATGGTTTCGAATTGTCCGAATTGTTTGATCTAGAAAATTATTTGAATAAAAAACCTTAAATAACCAGTCCAGTTTGGAACAAATTGTTTTAAAATAAAGTTCATGTTGGGGTGATCAACTTTTGCGTTGGAAGTAAATTCTAATTCATTAACCCTTTGGAGATAAATGAGAAACAAAATTACATGAAAAAATTAAACAAGTCTGTGTATTGGCGCAAAGTGCCTGATCAACAATATGGTCTGTGTATCGAAACGATTTATCAAATTCAATAGATTTCTATTCATTTTTTGTTGCCAATCGATTGTACTCACGAAGAGCTATCCAACGAGTGGTTGATATCTATATTTCGTATGGAAGCTGAGAAAAAATAGGACCAAAAAAGTCGTAAAAAATCAATTTTTTGGCCCTATTCTTATCTCCGCTTCTCAACATACAAAATATGGACATCGACCACTCGTTGGATAGCTCTTCGTGCGTACAATTGGCAACAAAAAATAGGAATCTATTAAATTTTATAAATCGTTTCATACACAGATCATATTGATGATCAGGCACTTCGTGCCAATACACAAACTCTTTTAAATTTTTCATGCAATTTTGTTTCACATTTATCTCCTTAGAGTTAACGATTTAGAATTTACTTCCAAAGCAAAAGTTGATCGCCACAACATGAACTTTGTTTAAAAAATTTTGTTCAAAACTAGACTGGTCCTTTAAATATCCCTTACAGTTGGAACCGACCATCCACCAAATGGTCGGAAATCAGAAAAGTCCGGAGAAGTTTCTCCGCTTGCGCCTTGGCTAAGAACATTCCAGTACCTATAGAAAATAATAAATGCAATATTGAAAAAAAGATATACCATAATTTGATACTAGAAATAGATTGCCATCCAGTCCAACTTGAAGTAACTTGTTGCCAGTCATAGGCATTTGTATAGATTCCTGGGGTTACTCCATATTGCTAAAAAAACAAGTCAATTATTCATCAAAACCCTTTTGCGCCTGAAAATTTTGAAAATTGCGGGTGGGTACTAAATTTCCAAAACTTTTGCTGGCGGGGCAATCTAAAAATTTGGCGACCTTTTAAACTGTCATCACTAAAAATTTTTTGAAAATTTTAAAAAACACAAAGGATATCAAGGGGAAGGATAATTCCCCCGTCTGAAATTTTGTAGCTCGTACACACAGCTCGATACTTACCAATGCTCGTTGCAAAAAACTTGCAATAAAGTTAATGTTGGATTGTTGACTGCTACTCCAATTGATCGGTGAAGTGACCTAAAAAATAAGGACCTTATGCACTTCGGCCCCCTCCCAAATTTGGGGGAGGGCCGAAGTGCATTGTTCGGTGCACTCCCCCCCCCCAAATTCGCATAAATACAAACATTTACAAAAATTTGGGGGGGGGGGGCGAAGTGCACCGATCAGTGCATTTCGGCCTCATAAAGTCGGCGGTAAAGCCCATTTTCAAACCCAAATGGCTAAACTCTTTCTTAGATGCTGGATAGGGAGTAATCCCGTCCGATCTGGAAAGTTAAGCAACGTTGAGGGACCGACAGGTTCGATTCTGCTAGGGTTAAAACTGAATTTCCGAAATTTTTTGCCTTATGGCAAAAAAAGTTTTTTCAACAAGTTTCGACCCTATAGGGATCGAACCTGGCATCTGCGTTCCAAAAAAAGTTCATCATTTTTGGGTTGAAATGGGCTGTATAATCTAATCTGTTTGGATTTTCACACAACCCAAAAAATCCATACCTGTAACCAGATTGCTCGCACAGTAATACCAGAATTTTGCATAGCAGTGTACGCTTCATCAAATTGTTGATACCCTTGTTTGGCGCTCAATGGAGACGGGGTAACATAAATTTCCGTGCCCAGACCAGCTTGAGCGGCATTGATCACAGCGGCACACCCTTGGTTATCCACTTGGCCACCATTCGTGGACATGTAAACGCGGATCAAAGCAACTGAGTAATAATAATTGTTTTTCAGGCATGAGAACGTGGAGACGGACGCGGGACCGACAAGGTCTACCTAAACTCAACAATTTTTCAATTGAGAAAATACAAAAATACCGCATAGTTATAAGACACTTTTTCATCAGGCGAATGCTTGCTTGTATTCTAAATTAAACAAATATAAAAAAAACCAAAAACAAAATTATCCACAAATTGTCCATGTTTAACTCAAAAATCGTAATTTTCTGCGTATTTTCAGCAATAAAATGTATTTTTCAGAAAAAATTTTCGCTCCTGTCGACGAAAAAATAACATTTTTTATCAAATTTTTACCTTTTAAAATTTAAAATTTGCGATTTTTAACCAAAAATGTCCAAAATTTGTCACATTTTCACCAAAAATCGAATTTTTCTGAGCATTTTCAGCTTAAAAACGAGCATTTTACAACAAATTTTGCGCATGCGGCGCTGGTTGTTTGCTTTAGAATGAAGACTTGGACAAAAAATTTTTGGTCTGGCGAGCAAAAAAAGTCGCCAAAAATTTCAGGTTGACCCCCATAAAAATTTTTTGGCTACATCACTGTTTATATAGCCATTTAAATTCTATTCTGAAAAACATAGAATTTAAGTGGCTATATAAACTTAAAATCTAGAATTTACAATGACACCCCTGGGTATAATAATTTATCTTAAAAAAACAAGTACTTGATTGTTTATGGCAAGACCAAAAGTTAGTCCCAAGATGCAGAGAAAGGTAAAAACAATTTTCATGATTACAAAAACCAGCTGCAATGAATCTGGAACAATAGCCAACAATTAGAGAATGTTCTTGTGGCTTCTTCATTATATGATAAAGGTTTCACCCTATTCTGCCTGATAGATAAGAAAGTCCGAAGAAGAGGTTGTTTGGAAAATGGGCAGTAACGCTAAAATGATCATATGAAAGAAATTGAACAGCTATATACGTGGGTGTACGATAGTGGAGTGTAAAAATACAAAAACCTAGTGTCACACCACTGTAAAATATGAATTTTGATGCGAAACGACTTACAGTCAAGCCTCTATATAGTGACCCCAGGGGTGTCAATCACGAGTACCCTACTTATAAAAAAGTAAAAAAATCCAACCTCTGCGGATGTCGTTCCTTTAAGTGATTCCAAATCTAGTATTTTCGCTTGAATCCCTTTTTCGACAGTAAAGAATCTCACGATTAGTGGAAATAATTTCGTAGCCTTGTGAGGATGCGCGCTAGCAGCCGTGAAACGCATTTCACGACGATTTCCGAACGGCTAGCGCGATCCCTGATTAGACGCATCTATCGAGATTGAATACGGCTGTTTAGCAAGATCTTTCTTCATTTGACGAATCGAATAAGGAGCGAGGACATCTTCAAAAGTAAGAATGAAATCAGATTTAAACAAAAAAACTTGCCAAAAATTATGCTTACAGTTTTCGTCCGTGCACTAGAGTACTTATTGGCAATAGCTGAGTCCGAAAAATTGTCTCGAAGAGTCCATCTGATGAAACGTGGCTGACTTGAATGATTGCTTACGCTTTGCGATATGATATGCAAATGCTCCTAAAAAATCGGTATTTTCTGAACAAAGTTGACAAGAAAACCAACCTCCGGCAGCAGCAACCTTCTTATCTAAAAATCACTGGTAAATCGAAATCCGGAAATTCTTTTTGCATTTTATTCCACAAACAAAATACTAATTTTGTAGTAAGCGATTTTTTCTGAAACCTTTCTTTTGACCGAAAACTTTAACTTCCAAGTTTACGTTGTTGAAAAACTCGAATCTACGATATCCAACTTCAAAAATCTCCAGTTCTTCGGAGACTAATCCGATTTCGATAATTCTTTTTACATTATGTAATTTAGGTAAAATGCAAACTTTTTATTGAGCGATTTTTTCTGAAACCTCTATCCCGCCGAGATATAAGACTTTAAAGTTTTAGGTGAACCTACAAACCGGCAACATTTCTCGATCCCTTTAACTTGAAATCGCGCCACCGTGTTCTTGCTTCTTTGTATGCCTGTGAAATCGCGCTCATAAGATTCTTGATATTTACGCTTAGTCATCTGAAGAATGGAAAATTTAAAAAAAGCAGCATTCTGTATATTGAGCAGCATTCTGTATATTGAGCAGCATTCTGTATATTGAGCAGAGTTCTGTACATTTCAGGACATGAGAGATCGTAGTTGACTTTTACTTGAATTAAAACAAATCATAAAAAATGAACAAAGAAACAAGATTTTCAGTTTTATTGCTAGAGCTCATGCGGATTTTGGACAAAAATGTGCAAACGATTGATTTTTTCGAGAAAAATTGATTTTTGTTTGAAAATTGAATTGTTGAAAAATCAATACGCTACCCTGAACAGTGATGGGTACGATTAATTGAAATTCGATTAATTTTGATTAATCGAAATGCAATTAACCGAAATTCAAACAATCG
>JAQGBS010001404.1:0-15833 GCA_034698545.1 Acrobeloides obliquus | reverse complement strand
TTTATACTTTATATAATCGATCCTATTGTTCGGATTTTCGATTTGAACCTTTTTCGATTTGGACCTGTTGTGCGGGGTATTCCAAAACTCGGAGAAAGGAAGAAAATCTGTGAGAGATGAAACGCTCGGGGAAGCGCTTGGATAGGAGGAGACAGTAATGTATCCAGGATTTTTATTTTTTCGACTTGGGGAGGTGCGAAACCCCAAAAATCTCATTTTTTCAATGTAATTTTTCGAATTTTTCCTTATTTTTTCATTTTTATGAAAAAAATTTTCGGTTTCAGGGGGTGCGGCCGCACCCTGCTCCTGGATACGTTACTGAGAAGAGAAGAGGCAATCTTCACACTCACTCTTCCTCCCACCCCCCCCCCTCTGAGCGATGAGCTCTCAATTTCCAGCTACTATATTTTTAGACGACTACCACGATTATGAACGCCCGAAACTTGTAAGTCCTACTAGTCCTACAAGCCCTACAAGACGCTTTCAATATGCTACAACGGTATTTTTTAATTTGTTTTATAATATAGATCTGAAGGAAAAAATTGTCTCGTTCTTCCTCCAAGATTTCATAAAAATTCAGCGTTGATGGCCCATGAGCAAGTGGCGCAAAAATCAACTTAAACAGAAAAGGTTCGATCCCGAGAGAGTCTTTTTGTAAGGACAAGGTTTTGGATTTGATCAAAATTTTCAACCGCCTATGATCCTCCTTTCAAAATGAAATTTGATCCACTTGCTCCTATGACTCTGGATTTTTTTTTATTTTTCAATTTTTGACAGATTTTTGCAATTTTTGACAAATTTACTATATATAACCCTTTAGAGAAGAGATTCAAATAGTCGCTTCAAGTTTGATGACGATGTTCTTTTAAGTCCACCCAGTCAAACTAGACGTTTTCAATATGCAACAACTGTAAATTTTTCATTTATCTTCTTTTGCCTTCGCGAAAAAATTTTTTGTGCAGAGACAATGGCGTAGGGAAGGGGGGTATATCCCTCTCGAGGGCCGAAATTTCTTAAAAAAATTTCTACAATTTTAGCGAAAAAACTCAAATAGCCGATTTAATCCAGACGAAAATGATGTCGAACTACCTTCAATTCTTGCATGTCGTTTACAAAATTTAGGCTCATATAGTAAAAAATGTGGACTTTTAAAAAAATTTCATGTTCAAAATTTTTTAGAACGCAAGCAAATAATTCCCGAATTTACCTCAAGATTGGATGATCAATGGCATCATCATGACGATACGATTATTTTGAAGATTGGATTTAAAGGTTTTCCGGCACCTAATGTTACATGGTAAAGATTTTTTAAAGGGTAAATGCAAAATTTAGGTACAAAGATCATGATCCAATCTTATCAACTATGCGCACAATGATTTATACTTCTGAAAATTGTAGTGAAGTAAGGGGTATTCAACTTTTGGAGCTACTACACAATAAGGAGCCACCTACGTGAAAAAATTTTTCTTAAAATGATCCCTCTAGGGGTAAAAACATGTGGAAAATCTGAATTTGACATTTTCGAAGCAAAAAAACACCTCGCTGATTCAGTGAAGGCCTGTGTATTGAAGCGAAAAGTCGCAATAATGCGATTTTTGCCTAAAAAGGGCCCTTTTGGGATAAAAATATGCGAGGAATTTGAATTTGACATTTATAAAATTCCTCGAATTCAAGAAAATTTTATAAATATCAAATTCGGATTCCTCGCACATTTTTACCCCTAAAAGAGTCGTTTTTGGGCAAAAATTGCATTTTTGCGACTTTTCTCTTCAATAAATGATACGTCTTCCCTGAATCAAGAAAGCGTTTTTTGCTTCGAAAATGTCAAATTTGGTTTCCCCTCATGTTTTTACTACTAGAGGGTCATTTCAAGAAAAATTTTTCACGTGTTTGGCCCTCTCCCTATTGTGTAGTAGTTCCCAAGTTTTACGTAATCCAAATTTTTTGAATTTTACCCCACACCAACTCAAAAACGGACTTGAAATTCGTTGATTACACAGCTGAGGCAATAAAAGAAGATATAGGAAAAAGGAAAATTTGTTCTAAACATCTTCAAGAGTTAAGCAGATAATATTAAAAATGGGTGGGATGGAAGGGGTATAAACTGTTTCAAATATAATGGAAAACTTTTTTACTGTGCCCTACATCGGTTCGAGCTTCCGAGATATAGCCTCTTAAAATTTAGTTAGTAATCTATGACGCTCGAAAATCTGATTCTGGCTTCTACACATGTCGAATAGAGAATCCGTTGGGTGTCCGTGATACTAACTGTCAAATTTACATAGGAGACAATGGAACAGTGAAATCAAAAGGTCTTAAGTCTCTAACAGCTAATCATAGGTATGTTTTATACGTAATCATATGAAAATAAAGATTAGGTATCCATCTGAACGTGAAATTTTTCAAAAAAATTTTTTTACATTATCTGGAATTGACTCTTCTAGGGGTAATTTTATGCGGGGAATCCGAATTTTATATTTCTGAGACCTGAAAATCTTTCCCCGAATCAAGAAAAGGCTATTTATATGACGTATGGCATGTGATTCTTGTCAAAAATGTGGCCATACGTTATATAAATAGCCATTTCTTGATTCGGGCAAAGATTTTCAGGTCTCGGAAATGTGAAATTCGGATTCTCCGCATAAAATTACTCCTAAAGAGGTCAATTCCAGATGATGAAAAATTTTTATTCGAAAAATTTCATGTTCAGTGGGATAACTAATCGATACTAATTCCGTATGTTATATATGAATATACAGGGTGTTCAAACAGTTTCGTGTATTTTTACAACCAATTTTTCTAAGCCTTATCTCTGGCTCTAGTACAGCTTTTTTGATGCGGTCTTTTGCTAATATAGACAATTCAAGAATGGAAAGTGTTTTTGGTGCGAAAATTATTTTTCCGAGATGCGTAATTTTTTTCAGTGCTCATTTCTTTCTGCACCTCACAAGCCGATTTTGGAATTGTTTCAGAAATTTGTGACCAACTTGGTCAAATCGCATCCATTTTCGATAATTTATTTTTTGTTGTAGTAGCGCTCATCACGGTGTAACCGAATATGTTGTCGACGATGAAATTTGGTTGCCGGAAGGGGTCTAAAAATTCATTCAAAGCTGACCAACTTTTGAGGGTCACACCATTTCTAAGTGTCCGGATGAGATTTGCGAAATTCGCCAAAAATTTTTTACCAGTTGATTAGGCTTAGACTAAAGTTTGAAAAATTTATTCCTGAAAATTCGAGCCTTTTTACTTCCGGAGAAGAAATTAATATGCTTCCTTATAAGCAAAAAATGTAATAATTAATCAACAGCATCAGTAGTGCAGCGGTTATGTTGCAGTCTCAAAGGGTTTTTGGCTCAGGTTCGAATCCTACAGATTCGTATTCGCCGTGATAAGCGCTACAAAAATGATCGATGAAACGGATGAATTTGACCGAGTTGGCCACCAATTTCTGAAAAAATCGCCAAAATCGGCATTTGGGTTGCAGGAAGAATTGGGCATAGGCAAAAAAGTGCATAATTTACACAATACAATTTTCTCCACCCCTGAATTGTCTATATTGGTAAAAGATCGCATCAGAAATGCTGTACTGGAGTCGGAGATAAGGCTGAAAAAATTGAATGCAAAAATAAAAGAAACTTTTTGAACACCCTGTATATGTAAATTGTTGTTTATGCATTTTTAGATTATATAAGTCAGTACTTTATGCGCCAGCCTTGAAATATCCAATGTTTTGAAAAGAACGAAAATTTTGTACATATCAATCTTGAGGGCTACATCACAGAATTCTAATAAACATTCATGTATGCGACTAGCTTTTTTTGCAAATCCTACTATATTAAACGTATAATGTCTGTGTGTCTGTCTGTCCAGATGATCTCGGGAACGCTTGATTTAAACTGATAGTACCAAAAAAAACTTGTAAGGGGACGATGAGAGAAGATGATCGACACCACTTTTATGGGAGTACCTCCTAAAAACATTTTTTGTGGAAAAAAGGTTAGCTATGACGATTAATAAAAAAAGTATTAGTAATAACTAATACATTTTTAACGAGGAGCGTCGCTCAGGAGTACCGCTCGAACAACCACGAGAGCGGATTGCTCGGCACCCAATACTATTTATTTAATTTTATTATTTGGTGAAATAAATAAAATAATAACAACTGCACACTTGCACGATACATGTAAAGGGTAAAAAATTTTACGAGGGTATAGCGCTTTAACAATTCGACGATGTTTCTTCTAAACCAAGCCTTGGTTACACGGCTGAAGTTAATAGGGGTGTTGGATAAAGACGAAGGTTTCGTTCGTGTGGCCAAGTTGTTGATGAGTTCTTGGTCGAAACGAATGGGATTAATATTTTTGCACAGGAGTGTATGTTGAAAAATCGAAAATCGCTTGAACCAGATTCATGCATCAAAAATGTGCACATCCGATTCTTCACATAAAATTGGGAGATGAAAAAATGAAAAAAATGAAACTTTCTTATTAATCTCTGTGCCAGACATTTTAAAGAGTAAATTTATTTTTTTAAATATTTATTATATTTTTTAATCATAAAAAGATTTACAGGGTGAGAAAAAACCGTACTTTAGCATTTTTTGATGAAAATTTTTCAAAAATCACCTATAAGGAGTATTTTCATACGATTTTTGAAAAAAAAGTTGAAAATTTGTCGCCAAAAAAACGCAAAAGTACGGTTTTTTGCTCACTCTTTACAAAAATAAAAAACTCAAGACAAAATAAAATCAATCAACCACTCAAACATGATTCACAAGTAAATTTACCGGACATATATTTTTGAGTGCATATTCTATGCCAATTTCTTTTGCATTTTCGGCAATAATCGAATTCGCAGCAATACCCCAGCAAGCTTAACACAGGGTTGATTAATTCCACAAATTTATTACTCATCTAAAATTGTTTAGTAGTTAAAAATCATTCTTAAACCCCTTTATTTGGAGCCCTTTAAAAATTAAATTTTTAGGCCCTTTGACAAAAAAATCATGATATTAGCCCGTGAGGGGGGGGGGACTTTTGCGCCTTCACATATGCGCAACGACACTTGCACACCCGACTTTTGAGCACCCGATTTTTGCACCCCGACATTTGCGCTCTATAATTGAATAACGACATTTGCGCACCATACATATGCGCGCTAATTGCGCCCCAACATTTGCACCCCGACATTTGTGACCCGACAATTGTGCCACGACATTTGCGCTCATAAGGGTCGCCACAAGCTATCGCGTCCTCACAAGCGATAAACAAACTATCGTACGAAGTCATCGTACGAGTGTAAAATACACTCGTACGACGGATGAAATGGCCACAAGCTATCGTACGAATTTCGTACGACGCCATCGTACTGCGTCGTACGATCATAAGATAGCTTGTGGCAATTTCGTCGTACCCTTACGTTAATTTTACGATCGTACGATGACTTCGTACGATAACTTGTGGGGCCGTCGTACTTTTGTACGATAGCTTGTGCCGTGCTTGTGGCGACCCTCATTGTGCAACAACATTTGCGCACCCAACTTGTGCGTCCTTTTCCGTGTTTAAAATCTTCGACCTTTTTTGAAAGATATTTTACAAGTCTGGGAGAAATTATTAGCACATATGTCGGGCGCAAATTTCATTGCGCAATTATAGATCGCAAATGCCGGGGCGCAATTATATAACACATATGTTGAGTCGTAATGTGAAAGTGTAAATGTTAGGTGCGCATATGTGAGGACGCCAAAGTCCCCCACCCTTGGAGGGGGGTACCAAATAGAGGTATCCAACAGTTGGGTTATCATGAGATCCAAATAACAGTGTGAAAATTCAAATAGGATATCCAAACTATACCTGGATTGTCAACTTGTAAATTCTAGAACGTTTATTTTTGTTGAATAACCAAGCATTTTCGAACATGAGCCATATATCATCACAAAATTTCCATGCATCCTCATATTGGCCATTTTCTAATTTTAATCGTATAGTTAATAAGTCCATTGGTTGTTGAACAATATTTGCATAATCCTAAATTTTTTTAAACTAAAAATGCTTTTTCCAAAACAAACCGGTATCTTTATTAGCTCTTCTACTGGGATCCGAAATGGCACAGCTTCGTTCATGTTATTTAACGCTTCCCAGACCGGTAAAAGTCTATTTTTCAAATCATGTTGATCATATAATGGGTGGAGGATTAATATGGAGTTTTCCATGCAGTACTTCTGAAAAGCATTAAAGGGGAGGTGAAATTTATGGCCTAATCCAAGAAAAAATTTTCTTCTAAAAAGATCATTTTTAGGGATAAAATCATGCAAGAAATCGATTGCGCGCATCTTCGAAGCGTGAAAATGCTTCCCTGACCCTGATTCAGGGAAAAATTGGGTTTTTGAAAATGCGAAAAATGACAATTTTCGCTTCAAAAACACAATTTTTCCCAGAATCAGGGAAGCCTTTTCACTCTTCAGCGATGCGCGCAATCGATTTCTTGCATAATTTTACCTCTAAAAATGATCTTTTTAGAAAAATTTTTTTCTTGGATTAGGCTATAAATGTCACCTCATTTAGCAAAATTGATTTTTTATATATAGCTATAAATTTTAAAAATTTGAAACAAGTAGATTTTGTCTACGTTTGATATTTGTTTGCGCATCTGGATTTTTTGTACATTATACATTCGTGGATATTTGTCTAACTTGAAAATGCTATTTATAAAACTAATGTTGCATCCAAATACGAAAAAGAGGGTACAAGGCAGTATTTCAGGGAGAAGGTTCGACTAGTAGTTTTAAACTTTTTTTTGATAAAATTCACAGTTTTTTTGGGGAAAATTTGGACTTTTACTGAAAACCTAGAAATCATCATTGAGGCCTGGCCAGACTTTATATGATGCACGAGGAAAGCTTCGGGAAGTGATGTAATCTGGAGAGAGTGGGCACCCGTGTCCTATGTTTAAGCTTTTGCGCACCCCCCCCCATCCCTATGCTGCTGGTTTACGAACTCTTGATTTACCTGATTATCACTATGGACATGTTTGTTCTCAAACTGATTCCCACATTTTGTGATACTTCTATCTTTAATCCTAGGATCTCTAAGAATGTTTAGGCTCATTAAGAAAAATCACGTTTTGTAAAGACCTCATACAACACAAACAGTCGGAATGGAAGTAGATTTTGAAAAATAAAAAAACTAGGTCATACGTATATGATAAAAATCAACAAGTTACCCTTTTTTGATAGTCATTACTAATTGTCTATGTAGATATCATCTTGTCCAGCGCATTTTTTTACAAAATATATCCAAAAATTAGCCAGAAAATATGTATGCAAATTTTTTTAACGGCTAAATAATGTCAATAAAACGGATTAAAGTCAAATTGAAATTCAATTGATATTTTTCACGTTGTTCATGGCTTAAAGGACCAGTCCAATAAGTTACAATCATATGAAAAATAATATATTCGAAAGGTCATGAAAAATGGAGCATTTTTTGTTTTTTACGGCATGTTCTGAATCGTTGTAGTTTTCGAGATAATTGCGTTGAAATTTGAATTTGTGTATAAGCTTTTCGTTGTAATTAGGGATGTCCCCACCCTTTTTTAAAGTTTTAAAAAAACAGTGAAAACAATGGATTTCACCTAAAATTTCGTGAAAAAATGAAATATTTGCCTATTTTAAACCCTTATATAGCAAAAAACCGCATGAAAAAAGCGTTTTCCCTAAAATTTCGATTTTAGGTTCCGTACAAGGGAATTTTATGAAAAATGCCCATTTTGCATACTTTTTCATGAAAAATTACTAAAATTTTATAAATTTTTTTAACAAGTGACCCCATAGGGGTAATTTGATGCGAGAAATCGATTCCGCGCATTTCCAAAGCATGAAAACGCTTCCATGACCCTGATTCAGGGAACGGAGTGGGTGTATTGAAGCAAAAATCAAACATTTTCGGATTTTTATGAGAAAACCGCCGATTCTTAGGTTTTTCTAGGCGGGGAATCGATTGCGCGCACTCCCGAACTGTGAAAGCGCTTCTTTGACCCTGATTCAGAATCTTCAATCGATTTTTTCCTTCAAAAAAATAATCACGCAAAAACAAATTGCTTCATGTGGGAGTCGAACCTGAGCCTTTTGCATAAAAAGCGAGAGCAAAACAATGAACCAAGCAGACTATTTATGAAAGAGTTTTTTAAAAGAATAAGAACCAAGCTACCTAACTAAGCTATACCGCTAAATTTTCATTTATGCCAAAACAGCAGCATTTAGCAGCACTTTCAGAACAAACCACTTATGCTGCCTTGAAGGTCTATACATGCTCTTTTAATCCCCAGGTGAACCTAAATGAACCATTTTCCTTTCCCCAGATATGGCCATTTTAGTGAAGACCCCTAACATGGTCCATATTCAAAAAATTTGATAACTTTTTATTTATGACTAATATAATAAAATAAATGATAAAAAATTGTTTAGCGGCCCTTTTCTGACTAATAAAAGCAAAAAACCGCATCAAAAAGACAATAAAATAGATTTTTAACATCAAAATTGAAAAAATGGCATTTTTGAGGTATCATGTTTCATGGAGGTAAAACTCTATGAAGGAAGTAGCTCTATCGTATAAGTTTTATATTTTTAAATCTCCTATATCAAATCTACAAAACCCTGTATATATCTCAAAAATGATGAAAGTACGCCTTTTTTACTTGTTATTTGTACGGGCCTTTAGCGGACATCCCTAGTTTTAATACACAATTTTTTTGAATTTTTAATCGATTTTTGCATAGATTTTTTAAATTTTCATAAAATGAACATTGTAGCAATTTTGTATAGCTAAATGAGACGAACAAAATGATACCAAAATTATCCAATTTGAACATTATTTGGGTTAAAACGAAAACATGAATCAGAATTTTCGTTTCAATAACCCAAAAAAATGCTCAAATTGAATAATTTTGATGACATTTTGTTCGTTTCATTTTTTAAAAAATTACTACAATGTTCATTTTATGAAAATTTAAAAAATTGATGCAAAAATCGATTTAAAAATTCAAACAAGTTTGTGTACTATAACGAAGAGCTTGTAACAAATTCAAAATTAGGCAAACCCATGTGGTTCGATTTCCTTCTCATTTCATTGGATCCTCACAAAAATCGCACACTTGAGCTATGAAGCAGATTCATGGAAATCAAGCAGTCGTCAAATTCTTCATCAGAAAGGTGCAGTCTTTCGTAGAGCTCTTGAAGAATCACAAAGGTCATCAATAGCATTCATTTTCAGCTTTGGGTTACTTGATTCCTTGGTAATTCTAGTGAAGAATTTCCTCCTTTTATAGTCTTTTTCCCGCACTCAGAATTCCTGCGTGGTCGCATTTTGTCGTTTTCATGCTTTAAGAATGAGAAATTCGGATTCCTCACATAAAATTACTCTTCAAGGAATCATTTTTCGCGAAAAATTTTTCGAAAAAAGTTCACGTTCCGTGCGACGCTTCAACTATACTAGTCTAAATGTTTTTCTTATGTGCAGTGTCAACTTTGTTTTAAAAAAAGACGGGTAAAAAATAGCTTCCAAAAAATCACAAGACCAACATTTTAACAATTCAAGGTCGAATTCAGGTTTTTATAAAAGTACAGATGAACACTGAACAAATGTTCATTGCAATATAAGAACGAAAACAAATTCGTTAAACAATCAACTTGATCAATGGCGTCACTAATTTTGATGCATGGAAAAAAACCTAGAAAGAAAGTTGTCTCATATTATTTCTCTTCCAATGACGGGTTAGTCCGTGATTTCTATTCAAAATCGGCATCAGGTTTTTGTTAGAGCAGAAACGAACTCCCGATACTTTTTTCATTGGCGTTTAAGAAACGAACACAAATTCCTTAAAATGGTTAAACACATGATTGATATCGCCACAAATGTCTTCGAATAGAAAACAAATTAAAAAGAAAGTGAGAATCATATGACGAAAATGCCAAGTTCTCGAGATTTATAATGTGTCCCAATAAAGGCGTTTATTAGAATTGGACTTTCGACCTGGAGAGTGAAAGGGACATTTACCAACATTTTTCCGTGTGACCAAAATAGATAAAGTGAGATTAACGAATGGGGAAGTTTTAAGAGTCATTTCGAGTCAAATTTCGAACACCAAAAAATTCAAAACCCTGTTTGAAATCTGACAAATTTCAATTGTTGAGCCATTTCTAAACTTCGTACTAGGAGGAGGGGTAAAAAAAATTATCTAGGATGTTTTAGACAGGTGAGAGAGAGAGAGACGAACAAAATGACACCAAAATTATCCAATTTGAGCATTGTTTTGGGCTATTGAAACGAAAACCCTGATTCATGTTTTCGTTTCAATAACCCAAAACTATGTTCAAATTGGATCATTTGGTATCATTTTGTTCGTCTCATTTAGCTATAAAAAAATTGCTACAATGCTCATTTTATGGAAATTTAAAAGATTGATGCAAAAATCGATTTTTCGCAAAAAATCAAAAAAGTTGGTATATTACAACGAAGAAATATAACAAATTTAAAATTTCAAACGCAATTATCTCAAAAACTACAACGATTTAGAACATGCCGTAAAAACAAAAAATGCTTCATTTTTCATGATCTTTTCGAATATATTGGGTTGTGGAATAAGTTGTTGCCGCTCAAAAAATACATCTAAAATCGGCATTTTTCGCTCGTTTTCGATGAAATTTTTTTTCCATTAGTAATGATCTTTCCGAATATATCATTTTTTCATATAATTGTAAATTACTGGACTGGTCCTTTAATAGACGAACTGCCCAGTCGAGTAAGTGTCCTGCTCAATTATTTAAATTAAAATTTAAAAAATAAATATACTATAAAACGGGTAGATTTTTTGTTTTGTAAAAAATGCCAAAAAGAATGAAACATTTAAATTTGAATTGAAATATCTGATTTGATATTTTTCGATTCTTCTTTTTTCTTAAAATACAAATATGCCATCCGGATAATTGACCAAAACCAGAGCTTTATAAGGATTACGCATGCAGTGATTATGTAATTAGTTACTCCAGTACCCCCTAAAAATATTGATATAATCTGCTTTGATTAGATTATGATCATTACAACACTTTTAATAACACGGGAAGGGCCGGTTGTAATATCAATTTACACAGTTTCTACACACTATCCCGAATATACCAGAAAAAGCAATTTTAGAAAAAAAGTATGCCGCATTTGTATAGAGCATCATCTCCTCGTAGCAATTGAATTGAGATTTCGTTTACCACTCAAAGGTGGTGATCTGCGTTACAACTTATATATAGACACCTATATCAAGCTTACACTTCAATTATGTAACATTCTTTATACTCCATTCTTCTCTCTTTGAAGTGACAGTCTCCATGGCACAGTTTGGACGGAATACTTGACCATTAGTGGCCTGTAGCTCAGCTCTCAGAATCATGAACTGGTTCGGCATTTCCAAGGGTGTCTCCTAATGGTGTCTCAATTCAATTGCTACAAGGAGTTATGGCCAATACAATAAAAGGTAAACGTTTTGATGGCATCTCTGACAAGACGATACTCTATGCAAGTGAGGCACACTTGTTTTCAAACATTTCTTTTTCAGACATTCCCGGAAAAGTGTATAGAAAACGTGTCAACCGATGTTACAATCCCGTGTTACAAATATTTGAATTCTTACCTGTGCCTACTCCAGAAATAAGAAAAATGGGTGTATTTAAAGAATCAGTGAGATATCCAAATTCTGATAGTGCTACACAAGCTATTTCAATCGCCTAAAACACTGGTCTATAAAAAGATATTAAGTATCTTCATACTTTAACTACAAGATATGGAATAAAAGATGAAGACTTTCCTTTTTCAAGCCCATAAAAAATGAGACCATGAACGATCAGTCCCAATACAGCTAATAAGCAAACAAGAGATACATTGACAGTGTCCAATGTTGATAATGGTTTAAGAGTTTCTCCACCAATTGTAGGATTGGCTAGTTTTATAACCATTAAGGCGACAATAAATGTATCAAATATTGTACCAAGAACTGCAATAATTTTGGCTCCATGCTAAAAATTAAGTGTATTTAAAAAATGTAAAATTGACTGTACCGTAACATGAGTAAGAAAGCAACCCGTATATTCTTCGTTCATACGACGTTTTACTTCTTTGTCGATGAAAAAGTCTACATGACTACTATATGTCGTGTTTTTCATTCTATGCCGCTAAAAACGGTCGTTCGAAACGTTTTCTATGTTTTTGAGGATTCCTCCGGAAATATAATCCTTAAAGTTTATGTGTCGTTAGAAAGCTGGATTTCGTAGCAATCGAAAGACGCAAAATCATAACTCTTTCTGGTTGCGGAGATATTGCATAGTTATTAAAAAATGTCAAAACAACTGACATTTTTTGTCGTGTGTATCGGAAAAACGGATATTGTTTACTAATTATGCAATAACTCCTCAACCAGAAAGAGTTATGATTTTGGTGCCATTCGATTGCTACGAAATCCAGCTTTCTAACCACACTAAATCTATCAGAATTGGCTTTGTATTTCCGAGAAATCCCCAAAAACATAAAAAGTTTTGAAATGTCAAGTTTCAAAACAAACGGCCGCGTTCTGCCGTTTGTTTTGAAACTCGACAGCACGCGGCAGAACGAATTAGCGATGCTATTAGTGATAAATTAGTGAACTCAAAATACTTTTTTGATGAATTAGTGGAGGCCCTAAAACATGTATTTTAATGCAGCGACATTTGAGCATGTAACATTTTCTTTTTTAAATCACCAAATAAATCCGAAAAGTTCTTTAGTAAAATCAGCGCAAATGTCCATGCGAAAATGTCCGCTCGCAAATGTATCATGCGCAAATGACGCAGCGCAAATGTTAGATGTGCAAATGTCCGTGCGCAAATGACACCAACCCTTCAAATTCACTAATAATCTAGGATTACTACGTACTCATCTTTTTATCACAACTTTTACATTTAAAAATCTAGTTTTACTGAATAACAAAATTTAAAGTCCGGACACCCATCCAAGGAATCAGATGATCTCCCTAGAATGAAAAAAATCCCTAGAATGAAAAGTATGAAAGTACGAATTTTTTTAAATGGCTAGATCAAATCGAATTAATTTGAGCACGGTCATTTGACCAAACACTGGAGAATCATAAGTTTACACTAAAATGGCTGTTTTTTAAGTGAGACGGGCGTTTTCACTTTCCTTTGTTAGGTTTATTTCATTTTATCATGTTCATCTTCGAACTATTTTTTAAAAAGAAGGTAATTTCATGCGGGGAATCGATTGCGCGTATTCCCAAAGCATGAAAACGCTTTATTGACCCTGATTCAGGAAAATTAATATATATTGGATTTTTGCGTTAATACACATTCTTATTTTCCTGAATCAGGGTCAGGGAAGCATTTGCATGCTTTGGGAATGCGCGTAATCAATTTTTCGCATGATTTTACATCTAATAGAGTTGTTTTTGTGAAAATATTTTTTTTTTCGAGATGCGGCTACAAAGTACACCCCCTTTAAAGGGGTGGGGTAACAATCGGATGCCGTTCTATAAAAAAACTTTTTTTGAAAATTTTTGTAAAAAATACATTCCTAAGAGTAATTTTATGCGAGAAATCGATTTCGCGCATTTCCGAAGCATGAAAACACTTCCTTGACCCTGATTCAGGGAATGGGGTGGGTGTAGTGAAGCGAAAATCAAACATTTTCGGATTTTTATGAGAAAACCGTCGATTCTTAGATTTTTCTAGGCAGGGCATCGATTGCGCGCACTCCCAAACCATGAAAGCGTTTCTTTGACTATGTTTCAGGGAAGGGATCGGAAAAAACAAAATCCCAAGATAAGCAATACGAAAAAATCCAAAATTTTGAATAAAATCGTTAAAGGAAGCATTTACAATCCCAAATTAAAAGTCCGAAAATTCATCAAGGAACCATGTGAGATAAGAATATGAAGTTCATTAAAACCTGGGGTGGGTTTTAATGCAAACGACGGAAACGAAAATTTTGATAGGGAAATTGAAAAAATGCGGAATGAGAAGATAGAAACCTTACAAAAAAACGTGTTTTAATTGTTTTGTCAAAAATACCCAGAGTGAAAAGTACAAAACTTTTTATAAATGGCTGTTTTCCTATGGCTAGATCAAATTGAAATAATTTGATCAAGGCCATTTGACTACACTAGAGCATCATAAGTTTACACTAAAATGGCTGTTTTTTAAGTGAGATGGGCGTTTTTACTTTCCTTTGTTACTTTTATTTCATTTGATCACGTTCGTCTTCGAACTATTTCTTAAAAAGAAATAGTAAATTACGGCTACCACCTAACCAGGGTGCGAAAAAGTAGGTGGTACCAGCTACCACATAAACCATCCATCAGTGGGTAGTACCACCTTTTCATCCCCTGCATCTAACTCGCACAAGTTCAATTCGCTTAAATCGCAACTCGCATAAAAATCGACTCGCATAAAATTTGCCATTATGTTCAAGAGTACTATAGGTTTCATTTGCAAATTCTTATGCTAGTCTATTTTTTTGCGAGGTGTGATTTATGCAAGTTGAGGTTAATGCGAATTGACCGTTAAAGTCCATTTACGCAGCAAATAGGAAAAAAGTCCAGACAAGATGGCCAAGTGGTAAAGCTCTCGCTTTGCACTCCAAAGGTCGAGGATTCGATCCCGAGGTCGAAATCAGAAATATCATAATTCAAGATTTCATCATACAAACTACAAAAAATCCTGTAGTCGAATTCCGGTTTTTTGTAGTTTGTATGATGAAATCTTATTATGATATTTCTGATTTCGACCTCCGGAATCGAACCCTCTCCCTTCGTAGTGCAAAACGAGAGCTTTACCACTTGGCCATCGCTTCCGGACTTTTTTTCCTATTTGTGACGGAAATGGACTTTATGCGAGTTAGGTGATAGCCTAAATTACATATTTTAGTGTTCATACTCTAGTAAAAGCTATGTCTACAGTCAAGATTGAAGTTGGTGATTCAAAAGAGAAGCCACCGTTGAGAAAAATTACTTATGGAAAATCGGTTGATGTCGAAGATGAGGATGCTTTGTTCAAAAGTGTATGTTTTTATACAGGCTAAAAAAACGTACTTTTGCGAATTTTTGAGCAATTTTTTAATTTTTCCAAAATGACCTTATGCGGGTTTTCCTATGCGAGAAATCGTTTGTGCGCATTGAAGAGTGCGCAAAAACGCTTCCCGAAGCACCAAAGCCAGAAATTTTTACTTTTTTCAAATTTTCTGTGATTTCATGGTTAGGGAAGCGTTTTCAAGATTTTTCAATTCGAGATAATTGAGTTTGAAATTTTGAATTTATTACAAGCTTTTCGTTGTAATACACAAACGTTTTTGAATTTTATGCGGAAAAATCGATTTTTGAATCAATCTTTAAATTTTCATAAAATGAACATTGTAGCAATTTTTATAGCTAAATGAGACGAACAAAATGACACCAAAATTATCCAATTTGAACATTGTTTTGTATTATTGAAACGAAAATCCTGATTTATGTTTTCGTTTTAATAACCCAAAACAATGTTCAATTTGGATAATTTTGGTGTCATTTTGTTTGTCTCATATAGCTATAAAAAATTGCTACAGTGTTTATTTTATGAAAATTTAAAAAATCGATGCAAAAATCGATTTTTCCGCAAAGAATTCAAAAAAGTTTGTGTATTACAACGAAGAGCTTGTACACAAATTCAAATTTCAAACACAATTATCGCGAAAACTACAACGATTCAGAACATGCCGTAAAAACAAAAAATGTTCCATTTTTCATGATCTTTCCGAATATATCAT
>JAQGBS010001403.1:0-15839 GCA_034698545.1 Acrobeloides obliquus | reverse complement strand
GACAAGATATGTGTTTGAGGCAGATATCATTTAAAGCACTATAACAAGAATGGCTAGGTGATGAAATAGGCTTCACAGGGCCCAGATCTAAAATTGTGTTGTGGTTGGCGCTACTTCAAGGTCAAAATTAGTTACGAGTCATTCAGTGATTGCTATGGTGTAGTGGTTTAGTGCGCTGGGGCTTTGCATCACCGGCACTAGCAAAGGGTTCGATTCCCTTTGCGTTCAAAAGATTTTTCCTTGGTTGGAGTTTATCAACTCTATCACCTGCGTCTGGGGGCCGTACTACAAAATTCTTAAAGTGAACCTTAGTTTGTGGTCCGTAATTTGAAGGATCACATGGTGTTAAAAAATTTTTTGGTTCGAGCAGGATTTTTCCTTAGCCTTAGCAAAATTTTGTCGAGCAGGCCTTTTTTTTGTTTTGTATGAAGTAAATTTATCTTACCACCAATAAGCTGATGCCTGTATTGTTGTATCCTATCAGCTGTTGGAGATCTTGTGGTACGTTTGTGCATCCCAGAAATTCTTGTCACATTTTCAACATTATCCAACATTTTATAAAAATCTATTTCACATGGATGATACCATAGTTTTGAATAAAAATTGCGGCATTCATTTAAGTACCCTAAAGTTTGAAATTTTCTCAAAACAGGTTCCCATCAATAGATAGGATATGTTTTTTACGTCTCTAAAAATGGTCGGGCGAGAGCTATAACTTTTGGTGAAATGAGCAAAAAATCACAAAACTTTTTTTACTTTGAACAAGTTCTTAGGAGAAGGTTCAGCTACCAAACAGGTCTGAAAAGACATTCGTTTATTTCCAAAAACGGGGAAGGACCCCTACAACACTAATTTTTTTATCCTCTTGTAAAAAATTTTATTTTAAAATTTAATAATTGGACTCCGCGGAAACTTTCGAACAAATCTACCCTCCCCCCCCCTTCACCTAGAATCCGTGAACCCCAAAAATGAGATAAATGAATCAAACTACCTAATGTCCCCTTATGTTTTTGCCAAAAATTCGATTTTTATCAAGATTTCGTATTTTTTTTTTAAATTATCATTTTTTTCTCAATTTTTTACTAAAAAATGCCATTTTTCATCAAAAATTGTCGAAAATTTTGCTCAAAAAATACGACGTTTTCAAATAAAAATGCGATTATTTTTTACCATAGTTTTTAAGAATGGATCCCCTCCTCCCAAATTTGGACCTAGCGTTGCCCTTGAACCATTATCATCTTTGTTCTAAAAAGCTTTTCTACCGTTCCGATCATCACATTGACAACCATGAAAAGATTTTAGACGACTTCTTAGCTGTCTTAAATTGTGGATACAATCAGAAAGACTTGCTGTTTGGCACTCTAAAATGAAAAAATAAAAGAAAATTCACAAAATAAGAAAAAAATACCCTGAAGTGAATTTCCACAATAATAATCGGTCTTATCTAGTAATAAACGACATGTGGTCGAGTTAAAACATTCCGAGTATAAAACCAGGCAATTAGGTAAAGGATCTACTAAAAAATCATACATACTAAACCCACGTTTTACGGGTTATCCGACCCCCTATAGTAAAATAGCTAGATATTTTTTTCGCTATAACTTTTAGTAGGAAAACCATACGCCGAAATTTTGGTGTCATTTTAAAGCTACAAACGTAAGCTTTAAAAAGATAACAAGATCTCGATGTATAGATGTTTCTAACAAAAGTTGTGGTGAAAAGTATCCAACAATAGGGGTCGGATAATTTCCGCACACCCTATATATCCTTCCAATCATCTGGGGTCTATTGTTATACTTGATTAGTGACAAGTGATAAGCGACAATTTACAAAAATAAAGGGAAAAAACCGACAAGTTTGTCACTTATGAATTATCGAAAAAAGTGATTATGAGACATTGCCCCCGGGGTCAATTTTCTATGGGGGTCATTTTTTCCTACTAGGTGGGGGGAGTAATTGCTCCTCTGTGGCCCAGTAGCTTCCTTAACAATTGCTCTAACTTTTAAGCAACAATTTCGGCAATTTTCTTTTGGTTGGCTGGGGCAATTGTTCTATGGGGGTCAATTTTTCTAAAGACTCGTTTACGTACTCAGCGGCAATGCTAGCAGGAAGCAAGATTTAACACGAGAATACTCCATCAAATTTCCGGTATATCCTGTTATTTTAAGCTATTCTAAGCAACATTCAAAAAAGTTTTTTGAAGAAAAGTTATTTATAAAAAGAAAACAATTCATGTTAAATTATAAGCGAAATTAAAAATTTGTTTTTTATCGTAAACTTGGCTCAGTGGTAGTGCTCCAAGATTCGAGTCTAAGGGTCTTTGTTCGAATCCCACCTGAATCGATTTAATTTTGTCTACGAAAAAAGCTGGTATATTCCATGGTTAGACAACTTTTTCCAAAAATTTTTTTTGAATATTGCTCAGAATAGCTTAAAATAACAGAATATACCGGAAATTTGAAGGAGTATTTCCGTGTTAAATAGATTATAAAGTTACAGCTAGCATCCCCGTTGAGTATGAAAAGAGCCATAAATGACCAGGTCACTCAGATACAATCATATGAAAAATTATATATTCGGAAAGATCATGAAAAATGGAGCATTTTTTGTTTTTACGGCAACATTTGAACCGTTTTCCCCATCAAGATAAATGCATTTGAAAATAAGAATTTGTGTACATGTTTTCGTTGCAATAATCAAACTGCTTTGAATTTTTTGTGGAAAAATCGTGAAAAAATAGCATCAATCGACAGAGAGTTTTATGCTGAACAACTTTGTTAATTGAAGTTTGCTTAAAAAATTATTTTCTCTTATCAAAAATACAAAATAAGTTTAAATTTTTGAATTTTTGTATATTAAAAAGAAAATCCTGCATGAATTTAAACTTATTTTGCATTTTTGATCAGAGTAAATAATTTTTTACGCAACTTAGATTAGCATAAAATTCTCTGTCGATTGATGCTATTTTTTCACGATTTTTTTGCAAAAAATTCAAAAAAGTTTGATTATTACAACGAAAACATGTACACGAATTCATATTTTCAAATGCATTTATCTCGATGGGGAAAACAATTCAGATAATGCCGTAAAAACAAAAAATGATCCATCTTTCATGAATTTTCTAAATATACACAAAAATGACAACGTTTTCTTACTGGAATGGTCCTATAAGGGGCAATTGTTGATCGCCAATCGTTGACCTGTATAACTTTTTAGAAACTTTTACCCTCTAAATTAATCATTTTTGAAATTTCAATTTTTAATTCTTTTTAAGAAAATTTCTTGATTTTTCCTCTCTCTAAAATTTTCGTAAAACCCAAAATTTTTTCGACTTTCGAAAAATACCCGCCATTATTCTTTTTTGTGAGTAAGTGCCTAATGAGCCGGAAGAACAATTGAAACTCACGATGATTCTTTTTCGCTCCAACACTAAAGCTGCCCAAAATCGCCAGAATAATAGCAGAGAAAGACCGCGAAAAGTCAAGGCACTTCATGTGATTGAGTCTTCTTCTTTTTTTGCACAAAATGTGTGAGACTAAGCTAATAAGTAGTAGAGGAAAATATTTTCAAAATGATCCGCCCCATAAAAAAATTTTTAGATGAAAAGCTAAAATTTAAAAAGAAAATTAAATTTTGCAAAAATATAGCCTGCTTCCGTGACATTCTAGCTTTTTGCATCCATAGACAAGTGGTTAGGACGACAGCCGCCCGTACTGAAGGGATGGGTTCGATCCCTCTCGGAGCGATTTCTTTTTTGCAGAATTTAAAATTGATCAAAGTTTTTGCATATAATTATTTTTATGCAAGGAACACGCGGGCGATAATATTTTTTCATAAAAAATCAGTACAAAAATTAAAAATTTTTTATTCAAATTTTTACTTTTGTGATATTTGCTTTAAAATGTATGATAAAATAATGTCACCATCGTATTCTTCAAATAAAAATATCCACATCAAAAATTTGAGCAACTTTGAATGATGCAAAAAAGAACTCACATCGAGAGGGACCGAACCCGCTCCCTTCAGATTGTTCGTCTGGCGTCTTAACCACTTGACTATGAACATGCAAATGATTATGTATGCAAAAATTGGCTATAATTATGAAAATTTTTTAATAAAAATTAAAAAATGAACAAAACTAATCTTCCACTTTTATCACTGCGATCAGGTTCCTTTGTCCGCAAGCCTTCTCTCCTTCTTACAATTAGCTGTTCAAAAAGAAGAAAAAATTATGTGCTTAACGGATGAAACAGTTGTTTAGCCTCTTGGCAAAAACTCGCAATGATTATCGATTCTTGAAAAAATTTTCAACACATGCAATTTTTGAAAGTTCTCCCGAGTCTCGATCATTGTTGTTTCAAAACGCTGGACGAGAATGAATGGCCATTTTTCAATGAGGAATTTCGAACAAATTTCTCAACACATAATTTTTCTCTTCCAAGGTAACATTATGTGCGTAAAAGAGCACTTATGGACTTTAGACAATTGGGATAAAAATGGTTATGGCAAAGCAAAAAATATTACAGGGTGATTTTTAAAAAATGAGAATTTTGCAATTTTCAAGTTACTTAATTTTCATCAAAATAACCGTATATGAGGTTTTTCTATGCGGGAAATCGATTGCGCATATTGTTGAACCTAGAAAACGATTCCCTGGCCTTGATTCAGGGAAAAGGCATGTGTATTGAAGCGAAAATAGGCTAATTCGGGGTCAGGAAAGTCCCATAACTTTCATTACATAAGTTAGAACGTTCCCGTACGCTGCTTTCGTTGTACCAGTAAAAAGTGTCGCCCAGACGTAGGCTAGCAGAGATTACCAGTCTCCAACACTCCGGCAAAATCTTTATGACTTTACCCGGGATCAAACCGAGGACCTTAGACACTTTTGACAGCATCTCTAGCCACTCGCGCACCACCATCTGGTGATGCTCACTCCACGTTTGCCATTATCTATTAGATTGGTACAACAGATGTTTATTTTTGGGAAAATTCTTTTAGGCCACTAAAATACAGCCTCATAGCAATCGTTTCCGTGATCGATCATTAAAATCGGTGGTGTTTTGACAGAGATTAAAGTCCTTAGATTTGTATGAAAAAGCATGTTCCAAAACTTTAGGCTTTAGCTTAAGCTTAGGCTTTAACTATGCTTAAGCTTAGGCTTAAGCTTTAGCCAGGCTTTAGCTAGGCTTAGGCTTAACTTTATTAGGCTTATGCTTTAGCTTAGGTTTAGGGTTTAACTTAGGCTTAGACTTTAGCTTAGGCTTAAGCTTAAGTTTAAGCCTTTTAAAAATCGGTTTCTTGTTGAACTCTTGCTGAACATTTTTGTCCTTTGTGAGATCCTAAGAAATTGATAAACATATAAAATTGTTTTATTTTTTATGAGATTTTAAAAACAATAAAAATACAGGAGTCTTTAATTTTATATACAAACCATATTTCCATGGACACAGTGGACGTTATAACTGCTGGGTTGGTCATGAGAGCGGCAACATTCTCTCATCTCTGGTAGCTCATCTCTGGTCTTCCACACATTTGATTACATTCCCATACTGGAACAAACCGCTCTGAAAAAATTCTTAAAATTGTTTTTCAATTGTGTAAAAATTGAGTTGCAAAAACATGAGTCTATCACCAAAAAATACATACATATATAATTGGATTAAATTTAGAAGGAATCTTTGCAGGATCTTCAAATTTTTCATACGACATACAAACTCCTTCATCATAAGAGGTTTTCTCTATAGGAATAGCAAGTAAATATGCCAAAGTCGTAGCCAAAACTAGAAGCAATAAGAAATAGAATCGCATTTTTAGGGTGCAAACAACACAAATCAATATATGTACTTAAAAAATCTTGACTTGATAGATAAGTAGGCACCAACTCTATGATCCTTTGTTTTATATACATTTTAGCTTGGATTAATAGCTATGAAAATCGAATCAAATCAACTATTTTTGACAAGAAATATTCCAAATTACAACTATTTTTTCGAATCAAATGATAAGGAAAAACTCGTTTTGAGTCAATATGACTTGTTTATCAGTAAAAAGTATAATCAGTAAAAATAACCTAAATATTAATCTTAAATTTTAGATTTACTCTATTTTAGTCAAAATAACTCAAAGGGACCCTCACAGCTTGAGAATTTTCAAATTTAATGTTTTTTCTTAAATTTTATGCCAAACGACTCTTTATGACACAAAGTGAAAAACCCCAAGTCACCAAAGCTCTAGTATTAATAGAACGTGGTAAAAAATAGCGTGACGACAGTTGAGGACGAGCACTTGAGGATGAGACATTTGAGGATGTCTATTTGAGGACTTGACACTTGAAGACGGGCACTTGAGGACGGACATTTGAGGATGGGACATTTGAAGACGGGATATTTGAGGACGGACATTTGTAAACGGGACATTTGAGGGCGGAATATTGGAGGATGGGTGTTATTTAGGGCCTAAAAAACATATCCCACCTTTGTTCCTCAAATGTTCCGTTTACAAATTGCCGTCCTCAAATGACGGCAATTCGTCCATAGATGAATAGGAGAGGGGGTCGTAAACCTCCTCGCGTGGGGGGAGAGTCTAAAAGAAATTTATGCCTTTTGACGCCCCCCCCCGCATCCATCCCCGTCACCCTCCCTCTCGCCTCTATTTCCTTTGTCACTCCCCCCCCCCTCGTCACCATCTCCCTCCGAACCCCCCTCTCCGCCGTCCCCCCCCCCATTTTTTGGGGCCTCGCGGTGCAGGGGGTCGTCATTACATCCCTCTATTCAAGTATAGAAATCCTGGCTACGTGCCTGGAACAATTTGTGTTATTTTTTATTTTGGGAACTTTTCTTACTAAATTCTTCGAAATGTTCAAACTTAAAAAAATTCTATCTGCACCGTAATTATTATAAGATCACTTGATCCACATCGGCGCAAATGTCTTGATGAGTCTGGTTTCCACAAACCGTCGGATATTGTTTTATGAAATATGTTCCACTTCATATGGAAACCACTTGAAGATGAATGTTGAAGATTTATGGTTTATGAAAAAAATATGACGAAACTTGATTCGTGAGCATTTATATTCAAGTGTATGCGTAACTTTAATGGGATACGTAACTTGTATCAGGGATTAGGCAAAAATCGATTTTGTATATGATGGAAAAATTTTCTGTACTAATTTTTGGATTTTTAATATTTTGCTATGGACAAGGTAAGAATAGTGCATAAACTCTATTCCCTGGCAAATTCGAAAAAGCTGGGCGCATATGACTAAAAAATAAAACTTTCGACCTTTGTCACTTCGGTTTTTTGGCAAAATTCGAAATTTTAAAAAAGAGTCACGCCATTTGGCTCAGCTCGCCGAGGCGAGTAAAACGAGTTATATATTGTACAAAGACAATAACAATTCACATAGCCGATTGGTTTGTGCGCCAGGATTTGCACTTATAGGTCTCAGGTTCGAATCCCACTTAAAAATTAAAGTTGTCCAAATTCCATGAAAATTTTTGCATATCTCTATATTGGCTTCTAAAACACTCTGCAATTATTTGTTGGCCAGGAATACTCTTTCAAAATTCTGGTTTATTTGAGTGTTTGGGACCATGAATAACAACTTCCACAAAAAATTTTTTTCCCAACAAGTGCTATGAATACCAAATAAACCAGCTTCAATATCAATTCGACGTAGGTGGGATTTGAACCCTGAACTATTGAACTCGAAATTGAAAGCACTACCACTGAGCCAAGCTCACGATAAAACGCGGATTTTTAATTTTGCCTATAATTTAATATGAATTTTTTCTTTTGTACTTATATGGAGTTAAAATTTTGAATTTTTGCCCAAAAAAACCACCGTATGGTGGGATTAAACCCGCGCAAATAACATGAATGATCAGCATCCTATCCATTAGGCTATATGCGCCCAGCTTTTTGGAATTTCGTCATGAAACAGTGTTTATGTAATTTTTAATTTTGATATTTCTGTCATAACTTAAAAGTACTATTGTTAATTTAAACTTTTCTAGCGCGAGCAGAAGAAGATGACCAAGTATTTTCCGATTTTACTGGTTTTGAAGTGGAAACTCCAGGTGCCGATTTTCATACACCAAAAGATGAAAGAACGGAGCATAATAGAGGGGGGGGGCCACATACGTGAAAAAAATTTCAAAAATTTTTTCTGAAAATGACCCCTCTAGGGGTAAAAACATGCGGGGAATTTGAATTTGACATTTTAGAAGCGAAAAAACGCTTACTTGACCCAGGGAAGGCCTGGGTATTGAAGCGAAAAGTCGCAAAAATCGCATTTTTATCGACTTTTCGATTAAATGCACAGGCTTTCGCTGAATAAGGGAAGTGTTTTTTCGCTTTGAAAATGTCAAATTCAGAATCCCCGCTATTTTTACACCTAGAGAGGTCATTTCCAGAAATAAAACTTTGAAAATTTCTTCACGATGGTGGCCCCCCTCCTATTGTGTAGTAGGATACATCGTATTCTTGGACCCATTTTTATTCAATTTTTGAATTTTTTATTATTATTTTAGTCTCTAACACCAAATCACCTGGAGAAAGTTATCCTCCTCCTCCTCGCTGCATGCCTGGCCAACAAATTGATTTTTTCATTATCAAGAATACCGAATTACAAGGCTCAGACGTATCCATGGGTATTTTACCGGCCCATGAATGTATGAGGCAATGCATTGAGTCAACAATGATGTTTTGCCAATCCATAGAGATCAATAGAACGAGTGGAGAGTGTTTTATGGTGGAAGAAACATCAGATGCAGAAAAAGCTATAAGCTCCGCTGAATTTGATATTTATGAGCCTATGTGTATCAATGAAGAAATCAAGACGCCGTGTGATGGGTTGTATTTATTTGAAAAAGTGGAAAATGTGAATTTGGTAACGGAAGATTTGATTAGTCAGCATAGAGGTAAGATTAAGCATTGAATACGACTCGTATTATACGAGTTTTCAAAAAAATCGAAAAATATCAAAATGAACGAAATATAGTTTGTTTCACTATTCAAAGGAAAAAAAGTTGGACTGCATGGACATGGTACCATATTTTTATGCAAATTTTGATTTATTTTTTGGTCGTGCAGAAGCAAGCGGCACAAATTTCATCGTGAATGGATTTGCTCAAGCCTGTGGAAGCGCTTAAGCCTAGGCCTAAGGCTAAGCTTAAGCCTAAGCATAAGCCTAGGCCTAAGGCTAGACCTAATTTATCCTAAGCCTAAGCTTACGCCTAAACTTAAGCCTAGGCCTAAGGCTAAACCTAAGCTTATCCTAAGCTTCCTATGCCGAAGCCTAGGCTTAAGCCCAAGGTTTATTTTAGATAAAAAAGGAAAAAAAATACAACGTGCTCAAAAAGTTTTTCGAGAGGGAACTCCCTGCGGAACGCGCTGATCAAAAAAGGTCGACAAAAAATTCCAAGGGGGAGGACCCCTCATCGGACGCTTTCTCCTCCCCCTCCCCACCTTGCCCATGTATGAATCAAACTTTCCTCGTTCAAGATAAATTTTGATCCACTTGCTTCTGCATGCATCATTCTCTTTTTTCATTTGTCCTTTTTCTTGAAACGGACTACAATTTTCCCCCCCCCTTTATTTTAGACCACACTAAAGAAGCTTGTATGGAAAAATGTCTCACCAATGAACATTGTCTTTCATTTATTTATGGAAAAACTGATCAAAGGTTTACTTTAGATTTAAAAAAGGAAAAAAATACAAGGTGCTCAAAAAATGGTACTTTTACATTTTTTCAAACTTTTTTTTACGGAATCATATAAGGGATTTTCTATGCGAAGAATCGATTGCGCATATTGCCGAATCTTGAAAACGCTTCTCTGATCCTGATTCAAGGAAGGCATCGGTGTATTGAAGCGAAAATCAAATATCGTCGTAATCAGGGGCGAAATTTTAAGATTTTTGACATCAAAATCGAGGGAGATATCCCACTGGAAAAATTAGAAAATCGATTTTTGTCCAAAATAAAACAACTTTTTGCATTGGTCAAAAAGATTTTGACCCTGTCGGGATCGATCCATCGATGATTTAAGTGTAAAATGATACGCTTACCACTACACCATGGGCGATAAAATTTTTGATGGAAAATCTTGATAAAATTTTAACATAAGGCATTCAAAATTTTAGATGTAAACTTTTCTCTGTGAATCGGTATAGCAATTATACTAGAGCTGTTATGGATACGTCGGTTGATATGTATGAACTGTCATGTGATAGGATAAATGGAGAAATTTGGAAGCCATCGGCACCATCAGAGCTCCCAAAAATGCCATCAGCAAGCATACCATCTGCGAATCCTGAGAAGCCAGCAATTTTTAAAAGTTACGATCAGAATTTGAAAGCAGCAAGGATTTTAGATGGTATGCCCCTTTGAACCTCGGCCCCCATCTTCCCAGACTAACCTTTTCCACTCCTACCAATGACACTATGACTTACATTTTAGGTACACAAAATAATAAAAATGATCTATTCTCTCCCCAAGACTATCCCCAACCTCCACCTGGACAATATACCCGAAATTTTGCACCAGCACCGGAACCTTCAGCTCCGGGATTACCCTCAAGACCAGCGGCAGTGATTAGATCACCATCGGTTGGATCAGTATCACATTCTACACCGCCACCTCAGCCTTATGCTCCAGCTCTACCGGCAATACCATCGGCTTATGTTAAACCACCATCGGTTGGAGGAAGAAGAGAAAGCGGAGGTGCAAATTTACCATCAGTGGCGTTGGGAGCCCCATCGGAAAGACCAATGGCATGTGGAGAGCCGCAATCGATTTTGATTGAAAATGGAAGGATTTTTAGGTTGGTTATGGATATATAAAATCAATAAAATGCCTAATGCTAGGCCTTAGTATAAGTTTAAGCCAAAAGAGAAGAAAAGCCTAGTCTAAGGCTAAGCCTAAGCCTAAGAATGAGCCTAAGCATAAGTCTAAGGATAATCCTAAGAATAAGCCTATGCCTAAGCATAAGGCTAAAGCTAAGGCTAAGCCTAAGCCTAAGCCTAAGCTCGGGCCTACGTCTGAGCCTAAACCAGACGTAACCTCTTACTTTCCATCCTTTTCATTTTTCCATTTTCCTAAATAACTTTCGACAAGTTCCAAAAAAATTTACCTAATTTTTAACAAAATATTTAACTTATCCACTTGTTCCTGTACCATGCAGAGATCGAAAATGGGCCCCCGAAGCCCCCCCTCCCCGGCCTTTTTCGGTCTCTGGTATCAATGTCGATAACAATTCTTTTTAGCGAGGATTGCCCTATAAAATTCTGATTTCTAGACAAGAATATCGAAGTCTCCACCATGTCAACGTTCGAAACTTAACCCAATGCGAAAAGTTATGTGCCTTGTCCAATATTGAATGTTCCGCTTATGCATATGGACACCAAAATATGGATTGCATTTTAACTACAAAATCCGTTGAAAGTGGCAGAAAACTTGATTATACGACCCAGTGGAATCCTAATTATGATTTGTATGCTTTCCTCGGGGCTAGTAAATGTTTCGAAATGATGGATGGTCAAGAAAATATCAGAATAACAAGTAATAAATAGTAGTACATGCGTGATCTAATATCCATAAATGAATATTAGATCACACATGGACTACTGACTCACAAGGGGTTTGAAGGTTGTAATTACTTCCTCCATTCAGATGTCTCTCGCGGGAGAAGGGATTCTCAATACATGAAGTATCCTACACTATACAAAATGATTTAGCTCCTTCTACAACTCTGTCACCACCGCCTTCAAAATTCAGTGTAGCTGCTCCAGGATCAAAACCAGATAGACCTGGGGCAGAAGTTGAGTTAGAAAAAAGCAAAAAACTCGCCGTGGATAATACAAATTGGACCGAGAAATCAGAAATTCCAGACATTTTTGATGACAGAGATGTTTTTGAGGTAGAAACTGAAGAGACTGAGTTTATAAGTAAGAATAAATCCTGGTTGAAATTTAAAAAACCACAAAGTTGTTAGGGACACCATCATACAAATTGATCCATCCATGGTGCAGTGGCAAGCGTCTCACTTTACACTCAAATAATCGAGGATTCGGTCCCACCAGGGTCAAACTTTTAGTTTTGATTGATTCGAGAAGAAGTTGTAAAAGACCTCCCCCCATAAAATTGGCCGTAGAATTTTTGCCCTTCATTTTCTCCCTTAAAACACTATCCACTGAGCCATTTGTCACTGTCTGAATCAAATCAGCGACATATGGCTCAGTAGATAGTGTTTCAAGGTGAAAAAAATGAAAGGCATCAGGATCGAGGCCTCATCCGGGATCGAACTCTCAACCAATGGGTTTAAAGTAAGGAGCTTGCCACTACGCCAAAGGTGATGCATAATCAAAAAAATTCTTTAAACTAATTTTTATAAAAAATAAGATCACCAACATTTTCCTCGTATAAAAATACCCATATGCAAAAATTTACATCAATTTTAAATTATGCAAAAAGAAATCACTCTGAGCGGGTTCGAACCCATCTCATTGCTGGCATATGGTATCCTAACCACTTGACTATAGGCTTGCAAAAATTTTGAGTCTGGCACAGAAACGAACTATACTATTCGTTTTTAGCCTCGACCATATCAACGTTCAAAAAAGTCCGTTTCAACGCTACTACTTATCTTCCCACCGCTCCAGGCTTTAAAGACAAAACACCTGCCCGGAATCAACAAAAAGAGAAAATTCACGGCTCAAAATTAGAAAATATTCATCGAAGCCAACAAATTGTGATTACTATACCACATCAAGAACAAGTAAAAGTGACAGAAACTCCAGAAATACTGCATAGGGTACCAGAAACACCAGAAATACCGCATAGGGTACCAGAAACACCAGAAATGAAGAAAATAAATACAGAAAAAGTAGTGGTCAAGGCAATATGTTTAGAAAGAGGGGTCAATGTGACTTTTAATACAAATGGCACGGTAAGGGGTTTATTCAAGAAATAAAAAGCATATCATGCTAAGAAAAAAAAGTACACCACCCATAGTGCAGAAACAAAAGTAGGGCTGGCGGGATTCTGATCCCGAAATCTCGATTTCGGTATATCCCCATGATTTTGATCCCGAAAATGACCATCTTTGTGATTTCGGGATTCCGAGGCCAATCCTGATTTTCGGGAATTTTTTCAAAATTTTTGAAAAAATTATAAAAAATTTAAAAAAACAGGTCCTTGTTACGATTTTTCATCAAAGTGACCAAATTTTATCTCAAAATTTAGCTTTCCAAAAATTTCAATTTTATACATTTTAGAGAAAATGTCCGAATTATTTGTAGTACACTTGTACAACTCCCCTCAATTTAGAGGGAGAGATTTTAGCGTTACGAAAATTTGGCACACCTTGTATATCTCCATTTTCTAGAACTACACCGGTGCAGTGTACGCGGCAGAAAGATTCTCTCAATGTCGAATTTTTGTTGAGAATAAAAATCATTTCCATATTTTTATCAGCCGACCCAAATATAACAATTGGTGTAATGCATTAGAGTTGGTATATTTTTTTAAATTTTTTATTTACAAGGTGACCCAAAAAAGGAGCAATTTTGGGCAATATTTTTTATTGGGTTACTTCTTATATTTTCTATATGACAAAAATTTTCACCAAAAATAACCCTATAGGGTTTTTATGCGATGAATCTATTCACGAATTGTCGAACTTTGAAAACGCTTCCTTAATCTTGTACTAGCCTATTTTCGCTTCAATACACAAATCTCTTCCCTGAATCAGGATCGGGAAGCGTTTTCAAGGTTCGGCAATGTGAGAATCGACTCCTCGCTAGAAAACCGCTAATGGGTTTTTTGGTACAAATTAAAAACTTGAAAAATCGCAAAATTGCCATTTTTTGGGCATCCTGCAACAAGCCAAATTTTCAATTTTTCACAAAATTTAGGAGAATACCTTAAATGCTGTCATAGTGATGTCAAATGACTTAGTTATGCCATATGATGTTACGACAAAAGATGACTTTTTCTACCAAATCACTTGTGACTATAAGCAAACTCCTAATCCATCGATTGTTCATTCGGGGATTGTTGTGGGGTAAGCTTTTTTAATTGCTTCATACAAAATAAAAAATGACAAGAGCAGACCAATAACTTGGTTAGTTGAAAAACTAACCTAAACTAATCTACAGAGTGCCCAAAAATGGCACTTTTGCGATTTTTACAGATTTTTTCAAGTTTTTTAATTTACGCTAAAATAACTGCTGAAATAAAAATTTCGACCCTAGTGAGAGTTCCTCCATGCCCAATCGGCGCTACGTTACTGAATCTTGTTATCACTGCCATTTGTAGTTTATAGTGTCTTTTTATTTCCTTGAGTTTAGAACTTATTAAATAGAAAAATAGATGAACACATAAAGTATCACTGCTCTTTTTAAAGCAAGTTTTGTTCTATAAAGTAATTTTTGGATACCTTGTTTTTAAAGGCAAGGGTAATTTTTCAGTCACATATACTATGTTTATGAGACGAGCAGACTCGTACTTAAAAGGGCTAGGGGGTAATTGCTCTTCCAGTAATTTCCAAAAATTAAATTTTCAGCGGTCCAGAGCCCAAATCAATTTCTGCCTCTATCAAACAACAAGATGAACAAAGAACTTATGTGATTCTTCAAATTCTCAAAAATGGCGACACCGTTTCAAATGTTTTCATAGGAGAAAAACTTACTGCTTTAATCGAAAGTGATGTTGATCGTAAGCAAAAAATACAATTTTCATTTCAATACATAAATTTTTTCGAATTTTAGCTGGAAGATTGAGAGTAGTAGATTGTAATGCTACAAGGGTTGGTGGAAGAGAGCCAAAGCCAGAATCGGTGCAGCTTATCAAAGATGGTATATTAGTGTCCTTCTTTCTCCCTTCATAAAAAAATCCTGGTTACGACATTGAGGCATAGTGTCGTTCCCTCATCATGAGTGCGAAAGGACCCCAACTTTTTAGGGTTGGTGTCATTTGCGCACGGACATTTGCACATATAACATTTGCGCATATAAAATTTGCGTGCGAACATTTCTGCATGGACATTTGTGCATTGAAAAAAAGATCCCCCCATGCCTGACCCATATCGAACTCCCCATCTACGTCCTTGCTCTAGGACTTTGGATCAAGAGGATTTTCGCCTCTGTGAATATTTTTTATACTTTACCCTCTTCCTAATTATTGCCCTTGTACAAAAAGTTGATAAACTTTAAGGTTGCACAATGATGCCCCAAGTCATAGGAAACATGGCACCTGGAAAAGGAGGCTTGCAAGCACCCTTGACAGCTTTTAGGATCGACGGAAGTGATCAAATTGATATTTTATGCAGTGTAATAATATGTAAAGAAAAATGTGAACCTAAGGTATAGTCTTTTTTTTATTGAAAAAGTCTAAATAATTTTAATTGAAAGGATTTTCTATGCAAAAAATTGATTGCGCGCTTTGTCGGAACTTGAAAACGCTTCACTATTCCTGATTCAGGGAAAAGATGTGTGTATTGAAGCGAAAATAGGCTAGCTACAGGGTCAGGGAAGCGTTTCAAAGGTTCGGCAATGCAAGCAATCGATTTTTCACAAAGAAAATCCTCCTATAGGATTTATTGATAAAAATTAAAAAACTTGAAAATTTTTGAAAAATTGCAATAGTGTCCTTTTTGGGGCCATTACCACTTCACCATGTGATTTTTTTTTGCTTTGGTTAGTAATGCCCTATATTACAATTTTCAGGACTCTTGCTCAGCAAATCGAAATCGACGAGGCACCAAAATTGAAGTAAAAGATATCGATGATAAAATCACTGTCGACCACCGACTTCGAGTTTTAGTCCAAGATGATCCGAA
>JAQGBS010001402.1:0-15841 GCA_034698545.1 Acrobeloides obliquus | reverse complement strand
AGTTATGGGCTTTATTGGATTCTTCGTGAAACTGATTCACATTCCCATCAACAATATCATCGTCGGTGGAAGTTAGACGAAAGGAAGATGTATTTTCTTTAGTATATTTCTGTTGAAAATTGTTTTATTTGTGTTATATATTTTTATAAAGCTTTTTTAGAAACAGAGTATAGTTAAACTTTAAAAAATCAATTTTTCGAGAGCGCAATTAGGAATGCTCATGTTCATACATGTCCAATAGCAGGACACTGGCCCGGGAGGGTGGGTGAATGATTTTTGTGATGTTTTTCGTCTACTTGGATGGATGAAATTTTTTTCAAGATTTTGTCAAAATTACCTTGGTCTCCCTTCTGAGTTTTTCTCAAAATTTTCCGTGGGTGGGTGATGGGGGACCGTCTCAATAAATTTGATAAGATTCAAAAATTATAATTTTTACCTCCTATTACTAAATTTTGGATAACCGCCTCACCGATACCTAATGACCACAAAACAAAAATCAACCCTATCATTAGCATCAGTCTCTTAATAACTAACATACTTTCTAAAAAGGCAACAGGTGTAAAAACGGTAATGAACGATCCACATAATTGCTTTAAATCCTTTTTCTTGCCACCTTTTGCGCATAAAAGAATATACAGGGTAAACCTTCTATAAATGAAAAAATAATAAATGTCCACTTATTTGTTTACCTAAAAAAATTTTTAACCAAAAATGTCCAAAATTTACCATTTTCAAACAAAAATTGAAATTTTTTAAATCTTTATCAAAATTTTTAATTTTGTTAAATTTTCAGCTTTTTAACGGCACTTTCAACCCTGATTATTATGATTTTTGAAAACTCAAAAAACACTATAATTTTCAACAAAGCAGGATTGAATTTTTGGGAAAAAAATTTGCTACTGGGGGTAGGTTTTTTGGTTTGGAGAATCTTTTCCACCCATCTTTTTTTTGGTCCGAGCTTTCCCTGAAAAAAAGTATTGCATTTGGTGACGGTCGAGGTAGTCCTAGTGCCTTTTTGCTATTTTATAACAAATTGTTGATTTTTTAAATATAAAATCAAATTTCCTCCGACTATAATTTTGCAAAAATCGTTGAAAAAATTTGCATAAAATATCTATGCCACTCAACATTGACATATCGAGATACAGTACACTTTAGTATCAAAAAAAAGGATAGGAGTTTTTTATATCGCGTGTCAATGATGTTTACATTAATCGCATTTATTTGAGCTCTCATCTCGACCTCAAGACATTTTCACAGTAGCTCTTAGATTGCTATTGAAGGCACTTGAATTTTTAGGGATAGATTTCTGTTTTAGAATATGCAGTTTTTGGGGATCACACTAGAAATATTGGAGATTTAAAAAACGTGATATCGCGCCATTGTGAACACTTTTTCCAATTTTTTGCGCTTTTTACTCATAAAGATAAGTTGATCAGTCGATTTTGGCATATTACCGTATCTATAGTTTACCCCAAATCTTAAAAATATTTCTATTTAGAAATTTTGAACTATTAGAATTTTTGATTTCAGAAATTTTAAATTAGAAATTCCGAATTTTAGAAACTTTGAATGTATACCTTCTTTTTTGGTTAAAATCCCGTCTGTTAAGACAAAACCAATTCTGTTGAACGAAACTGAAAAATGATTGTTTACAATTTTTATGAAAAATCATAATGAGAGGACCGATAGAATTTATTTTCATAAAAATTTTATCCAAACAAAAAAGAAATATACAACAAAGTGCTGCTACAAAAACATTTGGGCAACATAAATATTACATTTTATATAAATAACAACAACATTATATATAACAATATTATTGAGGTGGAAGCAAAGCAATAATCGAACCTTTCGCGATGGAACCTGACATGAGGACATGCGGGCTTTTCGCTTTTTTCTTGTTGAAACTTCCCAAAACCACCGGCTTGAGTCCAGATGAACCACCAAGAAGTGACATAATAGCTGCCTGTGATGGAGGATTATTCTTTTTACTTGGTCCTGGCTCCAATTTGCTGTAATTAGGGCCATCGTTTCGCTGCAACTGGTTCGACAATTCCACTACATCGATTGGCTTCACTTTCACCATTTGACGTGGAACGTATGGGCGTTTGAATGGAGTAGCTCTGAAAATAATTGTACATGTTGAAGTTGACATAAAGCTAACTCAGTTATCGAAGTATTCGGCGAGGACTTTCGCTTGCCTATGTCTTTGCCTAATCCTAGCATTACTTGCGTGGAAATTGACGCAGTAGAGTCGTCATGTTGATCCTGTATGTCCATACTATCGTCCATTCTCAAGTGGAAAGAAGTATCCTTAGTTTGATTCGTATATGCAGTCGAAACGTTGCTCTAAAAATGACACAGCTTGAAAAATTTGTGTACTGTATGATATTGAAAACAAAATTATTCACGAAAATCATCATTTTTCATCAGAAATTGTCATTTTCTGAAGATTTTCAGCTAAAAATGGCAACTAAAAAAGCTAAAAATTTTCAGCTAAAAAAGCTAAAAATTTTCAGAAAATGAAAATTCTTGGTGAAAAATTAAAAATTTTTGAGATGGGTTACTCAGAGCACACTAATACCATAACTTTTAATGGCCTCAGGACACTTATTTACAATACCCTCTCCCCGAAAATTTGATAAATTAATCTGTTCGATTTTTAAAAACTAGTGGAACGGTTCGGTGAATTCTACTACTCTGAACATCTTCCTGCATTATACTACAGGGTGTTCTAAAAAACCGCCATTTGGTCATTTTTCAAAAAATCTTTTCTCCAAAATGACTCCTTAGGGGTATTTTTATATGAGAAATGATTGCGCGCATTGAAAACCCTTAAAAAACCCCAGACCATGAAATATTCAATTTTCGTATTTTCAAGCAGGAATTCCTGCCGAAAATAACTCAAATATACAAAAATTTTATATTTCATGGCCTGGGGTTTCGATGCACGAAATTGATTTCTCGCATAAAAATATCCCTGAGTCATTTTGAAAGAAAAAATTTTTTGAAAAATTTTCGCCAAAAATTGACAAAATGGCGGTTTTTTGGAACACCCTGTAATAAATTTACCATCGACCCGGCAATAGTCATATCACAGATCGTCGCATTTACAGGATCCAACGGAGCCATTCGTCGTCCACTCATTGACTATAAAAAGCAATTTATGGAACATGAAAAAAGCACTAGTTTACATTTTGTATGGGAGATAAAAAATACATGTTGTCCATATGAACTGATGAATAAGGTGATGGCATAGAATATTTACTTGATTCTGAGGTTCTGAAAAAAAAAGAATTTGGTATTACTGAGAATTAGCGAGCCCACTTAACGTGATTTTTCAAAAAAATTTTTTTAGCTTTTTTCTTTAGAAATGACCACTCTAGGGGTAACCTTATGAGGGAAATCGATTGCGCGCGTTGATAAAACATGAAAATGAGTTTGAACTGTATATACTTCATAAGCATGTGCCACATTTTTAACAAGAATCACATGCTCATGAAGCATATACGGCTCATTTTCCGAAAAAACTCGTTTTCATGTTTTGTATATGCGCGCAATCGATTTCCCGCATAAAGTTACCTCTAGAGCTCATTTCCAAAGCAAAAGCTAAAAAAAATTTTTGAAAAAAAATCACGTTAAGTAGGCTCGCTAATCCTTAGTAGTACCAAGAATTCTGCTTATATAAAACAATGGCATATGCATAACTTAAAAATTGAGACTACAAAAAATTTTTTGCTGATTTTTTTGGGCTGCCACTCCTTATTTTACGCTAATCTCATAGCTCTCTTTTTCTTGAACAATGGTAGTGCACTTGGACGGTAGCTATAAGGTCCGGATTCAAGTCCCGGTCGGGTCCGAAAACTTTTGCCCAATTTCAAAAAAATCGCTAATCTCATATTTAAATAAGAATCATTTTTCAGAAGTATAAATTAATCAATTTTCCCTGCTTTCTCAATCATGAGCACACATACTGATTCTTGAAAACTGCAATTTCTTTTTTCAATTGTTCAATTTCTTCATCTCTTTTTTCGACTTCGCTCTTGTAAAACTGAACGCTAATCTTCAATGATTCGTTTTCTCTAAAAATATGATCATATACATGTACATATGTGCAGTGCCGAACGAGCTCCGAAGTTTTGAGAAGGGCCTGGTTTAAAGCTGAAAATATTCAGAAAATTGTGATTTTTGGTAAAAATGTCAAATATGGTACATTTTTGTGAAATCATTTAGTAAAGCAAAAAACTAGAGCCACAGGCAAAAATTTTTTTGAAAAACTCTTTTAGATTAAAATGTTAGCTGAAAAAGAAATTTTTTTGTAAAAAATGGGATTTGGAAAAGCATAGTGAAAAATCATAATGGGGTACCATTAATTTTTGAAAAAATTTTGCGCAAAAACATAAGGGAGGGCCCTTATGATTTTTTGGTTTTGAAGGGGTTTGAGGAGCCGGGTCCCAACAGGCTTATGGTACTACATATGTGCATGGATGTAAAATTATCGGTTCTGAGTAAAATGACACCGGTTTTTGTCGGTGTGTTTCATGTTTCTAAAAACAGAAAACTGACACCGACAAAAATCCGGTGTCAGTTTGCTCACTTTTCCTAGAGACAAATTTTCCAGCCAGTATCAAGCAAAAATGGTTCAAAACCTACTTTTCCAATTTCTTGTGCATTTGGCTTAACTCACTATCTTGATTTCCAAGTGGTATTAACCGAGCTTGCTATAAAAATATACTTATTTCAAAATAGCAAGTCGACAAAAATCTACCTGACTTTGAGCCAATCTTGCAACAAGCTTGCACTGTTCTAGTTGAAACTGGTATGTCTTCATTATCTGTTGAAATTTCTCCATCCAAAGATTATGGAGATCCATGAAAAAGATCTTTGCAACTTTTGGCAAAGTCGAATCAATAGGAATTACTTTGATAGAACCGGTTGAACAACAACAGCAATGTAGAGGCTTTTTTGCTTTGTCGCATATCGCTTGACCTTAAAAATAAAAATTTTGTCGGTGATTATTTACTCTGCCCCCACTGTATATAAATATAAAAAATCACAAGATACAAAGAAAACAGGAAATTTTGAAAAGCACTTCATAACCCAACAATTTGCTCGCATTTTTGGGAATTTTGGAGCTCGAATTAACACGCAGAGACGTGGAAATCCAGGTAATTCAGAATTGGGCAAAAGTTTCCAGGCCTGACCCCGGGACTAGTTCGAGTCCCGGTAAAATTTTGCCCAATTTCAAATATTCTAGCAATTTTCCACACACGTCCCCCATAAATATATCTTGGATATGCTACCGTCTCTAAAACAAGTTGTAATATTTCCCTCTAAAAAAAGTTCTTAAATATCAACATAAAATACGTCTTTTATGGATTAAAAACGCCCCTAAGAAAACTGACAAAGGAAAATTAACAACAGAAAAGTGACACGGAGTTCAAAACAGCATAATATGTCGTTCAGATGTCAGTTTTCCATATTATTAAAAATCAGGAATGCCAAGTGTCCTTATTAATAAGATTAGTCCTTATTTTGAGAGGCCAAATCTTATTTTTTTACGGTTTTATTAAAGAAGTCCTTATTTTTTACTTTTTCTTTCAAAAATGTCCTTTTCACTCTTCCGGACTTGGTATCCCTGTGGAAAACTGACATCTCTCATTTCCGGTGATTGAAATCAAACAATTCCTTCAGATTAGAGTTCCCATATCGAATTGTCTCCTGGAACAAAAAATTCAGGCGATTTGGATTTTTTTCGAAAATTTGATTATCCCAAGGGGTAAAAAGACTCAAAATTTTCCAAAAATTTGTCTGAAATTTTGTATCAGGGGTTTTTCAATATATGGAATTTGAATTTGAAGAAATTTTTGACTTCAACCACTGGAAAGTGGAGAAAATCGTTAGTTTTGCATGATCCTTAAAAACTTACTGTGCTTTAAACATTTGTCACAAATTATATGACTGCACGAAGTGAGATAGAAACTTAGGAGACTTGGAGACGGTTGAGTAAAACATTTGTTACAATGAACCCATGTGGCCATATTCGAAATAATTTTGCTTTAAAAAAAATTAAACTTATAAAAAATAAATTATGTAAACAAAAACAATGATGGAACGGCACTAGGCTTTTGATTACGGTTACCGGACAACGATTATCGGTCAACGGTTACCGGCTTCACAAAAGGGTATCCGACCCCCTATTGTCGGATACTTTTCACCATAACTTTTGTTAGGAACATCTATATTCGAGATCTTGGTGTCTTTTTAAAACTCGTAGCTTTAAAATGACAGCAAGATTCGGTGTATGGTTGTTCCTATCAAAAGTTATGGCGAAAAAGTATCTAAATATATCTTTCACTAGGGGTCGGATAATTTCCGCACACCCATGTCATCCCATTCAAAAAAATCGCGGACAGATCAGAAAAAGCGTTCTGTAGGAATGTAGAGCTCATTTTTCTGAGCAACTTTAATTAAGGCGGTTTAAAAACTTATCGCTCATTTTTGAGTTATTACACACGATAGTCCTAACTCTCTAAAAAAAACATAAGGGGGACCCTTATCTCCGAAAAGACTTTTTCTCAACATTTTTGCAAGAAAGATCCCTATAGGGGTAATTTCTAGGCGAAAAATCGATCGCGCGCATTTTCGAAGCATGAAAAATTAAGTTTGACCCTGAAAATCGGAAAAAAAACTTTCGCATTGAAAAATAGTTCTACCCTGATTTTTAGGGTCAAACTTAATTTTTCATGCTTCGAAAATGTGCGCAATCGATTTTTCGCCTAGAAATTACCCCTATAAGGGTCTTTCTTGCAAAAATTTTTTCGGAGATAAGGGTCCCCCTTATGTTTTTTTGAAGGATTAGGGCTATCTTGTCAGGCTAATAACTCAAAAATGAGCGATAAGTTTTTAAACCGCCTTAATTAAAGTTGCTCAGCCAAATGAGTTCTACAATCCTACAGAACGCTTTTTCTGATCTGTCCGCACTGTTATTTTGACCTTGGTGTGCACCCTGTATTGTCGATGAAGATGGCTATTTTGGTAGTTTTCTACAAAAAACACAAACAGTACACGTTTAAGTAGTAGGATGAAAAAGTATTTATCTAAGAGTGTTTGGTATTTCGAAATGTATGCGTTAATTTAGTTGTTCTCCATTCATAGGGGTCATTCACAAATTACGTTTCCCAAAGGGGGTCCGGGATTTTCTAACTACGCTAGTAAAGGATGTCGGCCAAATCTAATAGTTTCAAACGCGGTGATATCCGAAAATCGAGGTTTTTGGTAAACGTAATTTGTGAATGACCTCATAAGGAAGCGAAATACTTATTCCTGGAGTTGTAATAAATTCAACAAATGCGTTAACTTTTAAAGGATCAAATCTTTTTTTATTGCTGGTAGTAATGTACGAATAATACGTTTAGCCAATTTTCTTGATTTGTCAAAGTAGTATTTAACTACAGGGTGGGCGGAAATTATCCGACCCCCTATTGTCTTACATGTGGCAGAGACAAATAATATACTTTTCACCATAACTTTTGTTAGGATCATCTATACGTCGAGATCATGGTGTCTTTTTAAAGCTCATGTTTGTAGCTTTAAAATTACACCAAGATCTTGGCATATGGTTGTTCCTATCAAAAGTTATGGCGAAAAAAGTATCTAGATATATCTTGTTCTAAGGGTCGGATAATTTCCGCACACCCTGTATATGCAAAAAACCTCCAACTTTTAATTAAAAATTTTGTCTTTATTCTTCAGAAAAGAAATGTTTTACAAAATTGTTCGACTTGGCATAAATATTTCCTGTTTTGCAATCGAAGTTTTGTACATCCACATTACCATTATTTTTTAACTTTTCGTGATGGAATCGTACCTAAAATTTTTATATCACTCTATTGCAAGACAAAATTCAAGGTGGCTGAAAAAAGTTGGCCACCCCTCCCCAATCTTAATCTAGATTTTTTTTTATAACAAAAATTTTTCGCAAAAAGAAATGTTCTACAAAGTTGTTCGATTTGATTTCATGAACAACTTTGTAGATCATCACTTTTTGTAAAAAAATTTCTGTTATGAAGAAAATCAACATTAGCATTGAGAGAGGAGGTCAACTTTTTACACCCACCCAAGTATTAGTCTTACATGTGGCAGAGACAAATAATAGTTTTTATCCAATTTTTCCGCTGTTGGCTCTTCTAAATATGTCCTGTTGAACATCTTTTCATACCAACATATTACAGCACCAAAGTCAAATTCCGGCATGATTTTATTCACAAAAAGTTCCGTGGATTTTGTGAGCCTGTCTAAATCTTCTATGCCAAACATGCAGATCAAGTGGCGGAATTTTTTTGTTGGGCATCGGTATGGGTCAGATCTGAGCTCCCATATGGATTTTCTTAAAATTAGGTTTATTAACTTCTAAATGACCCAGACTAGGACCAACCCCTCAATGGCCATAATCCATAAACATTGTCTCTTCTCCCATCTTAAATCAGTGGAGCAAGGAGAAGTGGGCACTAGTTCGGATTAGCGATCCAAAATGACAGGGTTCAAAATTTGGAAAAATTGTATCATAACTTCAGATTGAATGTTGCTCAAAGTACATACTTAGGGTACCACCCCCTTCCCTACATCACTGCCCCAAAATTCCCTCAGGAGACCGGAGCCTTGGCACTCGGGACAGAGATCCATATTCATCTCTGTTCTTACCTAGTTATATGCGCCACATCAATACCCTTGTCCAAACAAGCATGCGTAAAACCTCCTGGCACATTTAGCGCATCGGTGACTTGTAAAGTAGGCACCATAATCTCATCTATGCCAAATGGATTGGCTTCAAGTTGGTACATGAATTTTGTCAAATTTAGCTCAAGCAGCATAAAATCCACCATTTCTCGGGATAAAGAACATTCGACATAGCCTTTTGCCCAGTTCATTTGGGGCTCGAGGCCATGTGCACCGATGAGATTTTTTGGAGCTAAAAAAAGTGAATAATATAAGCATATTATATGCGTAACTATTGTTGAAGAATCTCTGCTTTTTCGATTTATGAAGAATTTGGCGCTACACACAATAGGGGGGGGGGGGGCACCCACGTGAAAAAATTTTTAAATTTTTTGTGAAAATGACCCCTCACAGGGTAAAAACATGCGGGGAATCCGAATTTGACATTTTCAACGCGAAAAAACGCTTCCCTCATTCAGGGAAGGCCTATGTATTTAAGCAAAAAGTCGCAAAAATGCAAATCAGAATTTCCTTTTGGAGATGTTACCTATGCCGCTATAACTTCTAGGGTGTGCCTCAGATTGAAACCAAACCTGGGCTAAAATGTTGCGGTGTGTTAGAGCTAAAACATATTCAAATTTCATGGTCATCCAGCATCTCCTCGAGGAGATAGCCCAGCACGAATGCAAAAAACCGGGTTTTTTAAGGGTACCCATACCCATGAGGAAGTTCTCCTCAATTTTGGGTTCATGAGTGCATGAGTCAGGGAAGAGACTCCCCTGACTCATGCCCCTCCATTGTCGGCCTATGATCCTTACCATTTCGAAACAACCCCAATCCTTCAAATGTCCAATCAAACGTCATATTAATCCTATCCGCTACTGGCGCCAATATCTCCACATCATTCGCCCCATTAAACCATTTAAAAATTTGCACAATTTCATAATTAGTTTTCGAAACAGAATCATGATTCTAAAATCACATTTTTTTCAAACTTCGCTGTACATTACAACGAAAACCTGCAACAACATAACATATCTCCATTCATATTTCAATAAAGCCTGTAAACATTCAACATGAGAAAAGGTGATATTGTGGCCGAAACTGTCGACATCAAATGCTCGTCTCGTGGCTATTATATTGGGGAAGCACTTGGTGAGGTTGTGGATGCGGTCGCGAAAAATCTGGGATGCTTTTTTGTCAACCATATAACAGTAGAAATTTTGAGGGGCATAACTAGCCGCCAGTTCCATTTCTAAGAAAAGATAGTCCTAAAAAAGAAAAATCGATTGGCTACTGGCGTTTGATGGATGTTCATAAAGTTGACACGAAACGACTTTTATACGAAAATTTGGCACGATAAATTTGACACGATAAAGTTGACACTAAGCGACCAATCCTATTCTTTTTTTGTTGAAAAAATTAGGATCAACTTGTTGAAGTCTAGGAATTTTTTCACGACAAATTAGGACAAAATAGAAGTCGTATCTCGTGTTCTTAACGTTATCTTGTCAACTTTATTCATGTCAAATTTATCGTGTCAACTTTATTCATGTCAACTTTATCGTGTTAACCTTTCGTGTCAATGACCCAAAATTGAGTGGGGACCATCTCATCAGGGGGTCTCCTCACCCCTGATTCATTTACTCATGGACCCAAAATTGAGGGGGGGACCATCTCATCAAGAGTCTCCTCCCCCTAACCCACTCACTCATGGACCCAAAATTGAGGATGGGACCATCGGGGGTCTCCTCCCCCCACCTTGCCGACCTATGCTTACCATAAAGACTATCCTAGCAAAAGCCAATCGAAATTTCGCCTCTTCATCACTCCTCGGCTTGATTGGAAAATAAGACCTTTTTCTGATCGACTCACAATCTGTCATGAAATCTTCATCTTCCATACTAATATTTAATTCTTTATTATATCTACCATAAATAATTCTTGACTTGTTCACATATCTATCAGCTGCATTAGGTAGGATTAAATTTTGAATATATTCCATAGAGCCATCTCCGAAAAATCGATCACATTGTAAATCTTTGGCTAATGGGTGTTTAATAAAGAATGGTTTTTGACCTATATGACTTGGAGATACGTCTGTAAATATAGGCTTATGATATTCATGTTTAATGCCCGATGAATCCGAACTCATATACGCAAAAATCATAAAAACCACCAGAATAAGAACACCAAAAGGGAGAATATATTTAAGACAAGTAGTATATATAGATTTTTGGAGCTATTTCGGTTTAACTACCTCATTTAACGTGGTCCAAAACCGGAAAATTTTATTTCTCAAAAATAGCCCCCGGGGAGGGGGGGGGAATTTTATGCGGGGAATCGATTGCGCGCATTCCCGAACCCTGAAAATGGCTCTAGGACTTTTCACAACGATCGATTTTCTCCACTTTCCCATGGTCAAAATCAAAAAATTACTACATATTCGTATTCCTCATAACAAAAAACCCCGGAATACAAAAAATCAGCTGGTTTGGAAAATTTTTTTTTAAAATCGAATTTTTTACCCCTTGTGGTAAAAAATTTGAATTTTCAACAAAAAATCCAAATCGGCTGATTTTTTATACCCAGGGGCATACGTGGGCAAGCAGGGGGGGGGAACAGGGACCCAAAATAAGAAGTGGTCTTTGCATACGTAAATTTTTCGGATTTGCAATTTGACGACTTTTTTTAGCCACCAACTAAAATTTACGAATTTGCTCCTATACCCCCAAAAAAAAGAAGTGGGCTCATGTATTTTGGTCAAATATTTAAAAAGTGGGTCCAAATATAGGAGTTTTTACCCAAGATATCAACTTTTTTCAAATTTTAGGCAAAAACATAAGGGGGACCCTTATGTGTTTTTCGGATTTTGGCCAAAATAAGAAGTGGTATTACAATTTTTCTGCCAATAAGAAGTAAAGAGGGGGACAGTCACTCCCTCCCCCCTGCCCATGTATGCCCAGGGGTTTCTCGATATGGAGAATTCGAATCTGAAGAAATTTTTTGATTTTGACCATGGGAAAGTGGAGAAAATCGACTGTTGTGAAAAGTCCTAGAGCCTTGAAAATGCTTCCCTGACCCTGATACAGAGAAAAACTTGGGTTTTTGAAGATGTAAAAAATGACTAATTTCGCTTCAAAAACACAATTTTTTCCTGAATCAGGGTCAGGGAAGCATTTTCAGGGTTCGGGAACGATCGCAATCGATTCCCCGCATAAAATTACCCCATATGGGATCATTTGGAGAAATAAAATTTTTCGATTTTGGACCACATTAAATGAAGTAGTTAAACTGAAGTAGCTCGAGACTTTTTTCTTCTATGATATCCATATCTGGTAGCATGATCAGGTCCTGATAATAAAAATTTTACATAGTGATTACGTTTGAGCATAATATTGAATTAGTAAATAACATATGCCCTATAAAAACAATAAACTGGGAGACCGAGCTATCGCGCTCGGAGGAGAAAAGAAGTTGTAGTTATTACTCGTACTACGGAGCTCGGCCTTCGGCCTCGCTCCGATCTATATATTTCTAATTTTTTGGCAGGGGCAAAAACATTCGATTTCTGTTTTGTGCAAAAACTTTTGTCGGCGCTGTAATCCGAAACCGACTTGGCGACTATTCCTTGTAAGAATTCATGGTTTTATAATTCCAAATGCCTTTTGAAAAAAATAAATGAGAAAAATTTTTTTAATATATATATATATTTGAGCATATAAAATATTAGGGTAGAGAATGGTTGGAAATTGGAAAAAAACAACTTTTTATTATTGATTCATTTTCAATGATATACGTATGTCATACGCTATGTTTAATAGGAAAACAAATTCTGGATTATTCAAATGAATACTCATTTACAGGGTGTGCGAAAAAAGCTAGATTTTTGTGATTTTTTATCTAGCATTCTTTCTAAAAATAATCACCCTCCAAGAGTGATGTTATGCAAGGAATCTATCGCGCATAAAATTACCCCATATGGGGTCATTTTTGAGAAAAATTTGAGAAAAAAATTGTTTATTTTGGACCACAACAACAAACTCATGCCCATAACCTTGCTTATGTTAAAATCAAATCTCTACCTTATTGGGAAGACAGAGAAAAGTTGCTTTAAAAACTTCAAACTGAAAAAAACGCGAAAGCAGAATCGTCGAGCTCTCTCCTACAAAAAATTGCATCGAGAATGACCGATTGGATGAAGAGAAACCCTCAAATCAATCATAGTCCCGACCTATTGGGACACCCTGTAATCCTTGATCGACCTTTTTTTACAATTTACGAATGCCGTGGTCTGGGGATAAAGCCGAAAAAATTTCCAAAAGTTTTCAGATGTTATTGAAAAAAAACAATCAAATATCCAAAATTTCACAATCAAAAAACCGGTATTTTTCATTGATCATTTAAATATATAAAAATTTGGAAATAAATTCGTTTCAAATTTTCATCTTCCATATAAGTCGAAACCCCATCCAAAAGACTTCATTAAAGTTGAATTTCTTATCCAATACAATTGAACTTGTTGGGGTCGAAAGTGCCATTACTTTTCAATTTTTCATTTTGAAAGCGAACCTAAAATTTTTTTAAATTGTTTTTCATAAAATTGTCTTATTTTGAGCTAGGAGATGAACATGTGACAAAAAGTGACAATCCTTGTCAGCCATATATTATGCGAATTTTGACAGGTATAATTCCGTTCTTGGTAACAATGGTGACAAATTTACTACCTTGAACAAATTATACATGTAGCCAAAATTTGCATATTATATGACTGGTGAGAAAGATTGTCACTTTTTCACTTGATCCTCTAGTTTAAAAGGAGAGGGATCCAAAGTAGGGTAGAGTAGAAAATTTAAAAAAATTTTTTTAACAAGTGATCCTTTAGGGGTAATTTTATTATGCGAAAAATCGATTGCACGCATTCCCCAACCTTGAAAACGCTTCCTTGACCCTGATTCAGAGAAGGAATCGGTGTATTGAAGCGAAAATCAAAATTTTTCGGATTTATATGAGAAAACTGTCGATTCTTAGGTTTTTCTAGGCAGGGAATCGATTGCGTGCATTCTGAATCTTGAAAACGCTTCCTTGATCCTGATTCAGGGAAAGGATACGTATTTACATAAATAAATTGATTTTCGCTTCAATACACGATTTTTTCCCTGAATCAGGATCAAGGAAGCGTCTTCATAGTTCAGGAATGCGAGCAATCGATTTCTCGCATAAAATTACCCCTAAATGGTCGCTTGTTAAAAAAGTTTTTTTAATTTTCTACCCGACCCTACTTTGGACCGCCCCCTTTAAGCTTACTTGTGGCAGCGATAAATAAAAATTCTTGTCCAGATTTTTCTCCGTCGGCTTTTCCAAATACGTTCTGTTGAAAAGTCTCTCATACCAACATGTCAAAGCACCAAAGTCAAAAGTTGACATGAATTTGTTGATAAAAAGTTGTGGGATTTTTGCCAGTCTTTCTAAATCTTCTATACCAAAAATGCATATTGAATGGCGAAAATAATTTGTTGGGCATTTATCCAGGTCATACCAAATGGAGAATCTGAGAAAAGTGATTTAAGTTTTATGAGAAGTGTCACTTGACTAGCTTGGGGGAGGGGAGGAGGTGTAACTTTTTCAAAATTTGTGGAGTAATTGGGTCAGACTATTTTTTTGGATCGTCCATTCCCAAAAATCGAATATCTGATTCAATTTTGAGGTGTCAGACCAAAAATTAAGTGAGGGTACCAGACTCGATAGGAATGGAAAAAATCATATTTGAGCGATTTTTTCATGTTTTTTTCAACTCGAAAATGTTTTCAAAAATGACCCTATTAGGGCTAATTTTGGAGCGAAAATTCGATTTTGAGCAAAAATTTTGATTTTTGAGAACAAAATTCAATTTTTTGAGCAAAAACTTTATGCGAGGAATCGATTGCGCGCATTCTCGAAGCTTGAAAACGTTTCCTTGATCCTGATTCAGGAAAATGAATATATTGTATTGAAGCGAAAATCGAAAATCAAACAATTTTGGGTTTTCTGTCTCAAAATCATATTTCTGGGGGTAATTTCATGCGGGGAATCGATTGCGTGCATTCCCGAAGCTTGAAAACGTTTTCTTGACCCTGATTCAGGGAAATTAGTACATGTTCGATTTTCGCTTCAATACACACTCTATTTCCCTAAATCAGGGTCAGGGAAGCGTTTTCAAGCTTCGAGAATGAGTGCAATCGATTCTTCGCATAATTAGTCCTAATAGGGTCATTTTTGAAAAAAATTCGAGTCGAAAAAACATGAAAAAATCGCCCAAATTCCGGTTTTTTATACACACTGTACCTAGTTATATGATCAACATTTATTCCCTTGTCCAAACAAGCATGGGTAAAACCCCCAGGAGCATCTAGTGCATCGGTAGCTTGTAGAGTAGGTAGCATAATTTCATCGATGCCAAAAGATTTAGATTCGATTTGTCGCAAAAATGTATTCAAATTTAAGTCATTGAGCATGAAGTCCACCATCTCTCTAGATAAGGAGCTTTCGACGTAGCCCTTGGCCCAGTTGAGTTTTGGTGGAAGACCATGTGCCCCGATGAGGTTTTTTGAGGCTAAAAAGACTTAAAGTTGGGCTTATAAGGGAACCGTAAGGTCTGCCACAAAAATTTAAAAAAAGTAAAATTATGATCCAAAAACAAATTGACTCAGTAGGGAGTCGAACCCATGTTGTTTAAATGCAAAGACGGGAACACATCCACTGCACCATTGCTACAAGGGAAGACAAATTTTTGATATAAAAGTTAGAAAATTTTTAAATACGATTTTTATTTTAACCCAAAAACTACTTTTATAATCAAAAGTTTGTTTTCCATGAAAATAAGTAGCAATGGTGCAGTGGATGTGTTACTGTCTTTGAAGTTAAACGACATGGGTTCGACTCCCTACTAAATCGATTTGTTTTTGCATCATAACTTTATTTTTTTATCTCGATGAAAAACGCATATGGGACCATATATTATACCGTTTTGAGCTGCCTCCTATCGTTTACACTTGTTTTCGGTAAAAAATTTTTGTGGCAGACCTTGCGGTTCCCTTGTTAGCTAGATCATATTCTTACCATTTCGAAACAAGTTCAACCC
>JAQGBS010001401.1:0-15845 GCA_034698545.1 Acrobeloides obliquus | reverse complement strand
TAGATTTTTGCAAAGAGATCGGTAAGAGAAGAAAAACGACACCAAAATCATGGGGGTACCTCTTCTGGAAAAAATTAAAAATTCAATTTTTCATTTTTGCCTTTTCAGCTTAGGTATTTAGTCAGAAATGAAAACCCGTTGCCTTCATGGCGCAGTTGTTAAAGCGTTAGTTTTGCAGTTGGAAAGGCGCAGGTTCGATCCCCGTCCCCGCTGAAATATTTTTACTTTTTCAATAAATGTTCTTTTTTGAAGAAAAACGAAAAATTGGATAGAAATGGAAAAAATTGAAAAAATCGAAAGAATTGAAAAAAATCGAATAAATTTTAAAAAAGTTATAAAAAAAACAGAAAAACGCAAAAAAATTTTTGGGACGATCCTTTGAGCGCCGAAGACATTCGGTCTCCCGGTTCTTTCTTGTATAATACCCCGTGAGCGAAAAATTTCTTAATAAAAATACAATAAAAGAGGATCTGGTAAACGGGGTTGAAGTTTCTTGAAATAATTGCGTTTGAAATTATTAGTGTTTTCGTTGTAATACACAAACTTTTTTGAATTTTCAAATCGATTTTTTCAATTTTCATCAAATGAACATTGTGGCTATAATTTTTTATAGATAAACAAGACGAATAAAATGACATCAAAATTATCTAACTTAAAAATTGTTTTGAGTTATTGAAACGAAAACATGAATCGGAATTTTCGTTTCAATAACCCAAAACAATTTTCAAATTGGATAATTTTTGTCTCATTTATCTATAAAAAAGTCTACAATGTTCATTTGATGAAAATTGAAAAAATCGATTTAAAAATTCAAAAAAGTTTGTATATCACAACGAAAACATAAACAATTTCAACGCAATTATCTCGAGAACTACAACGATTTAGAGGTTGTCGTAAAAACAAAACATGTTCTATTTTTCATGAACTTCTCGAATATCAACAAGAATGGCAACTCCCCCCCCCCACCACTTGATTGGTCCTTTAGATAATTTTTTTATTGAAAAATGATAAAATTAATTATCAAACTCATTTATATCATATAAAATATTTATGCTTTGGAAACACGGCGGCGCTTGGCTTTACGTTTGCGGTATCCTCCTGCAGCAGGAGCTGGTGCGGCAACTGGAGCTGGCGCGGCAACTGGAGCTGGCGCAGCTACTGGAGCTGGAGCGGATTCTTTTGGTGGTGAAATACCAGGAGCAGCATATTCGTCTTTACTCTCGGTTCCGGTACTTACTTCAGCTTCACCAGAACGTGGTGGGCAAGGACAATATTCACCATCTCCACCAGGTTCTCCCTTTTTACCATCTTGGCCAGCGTTACCGGGTTGACCAGGGCTTCCAGGTCCACCAGGTGGTCCGGCAGGGCCGGGTGGTCCTTAAAAAATGATTTGAAAGACTTTAGCAAATTTGAAAAATACCAGCAGGTCCTTGTCCGCCGGGTTGTCCATTATTACCAGGTCCTCCAGCAGGTCCGGGTGGTCCAGCGGGTCCCTAAACAATTAGATTAGCACTAAAAAGTTAGACTTACTTTGGGTCCAGATTGACCTTTTCCTTTAGTTCCAGGAGCACCAGGCTGTCCAGAGCCTCCAGGTTGTCCTGGGCCACCAGGAGCACCAGCATCACCAGCAGGACCTGGAGGTCCAGGTTGTCCATTTCCACCACCAGTTCCAGGATTGCCTGGTTGTCCATCCGGTCCGGGGCTACCAGCCGGTCCAGGTGGTCCAGCAGGTCCGGGTGGACCAGCTGGGCATGCAGGGCATCCTCCACCTTCTGGAACTTCAGCTCCTTCTGCCGCTGCTCCGGATTGTCCAGGCTTACCGGGTTGACCGTCTTCACCAGGTTGACCTGGTTGACCGGGTGCACCAGGTGGGCCTTTAGGACAGTTTGAAGCCGCTGGTCCACAATCTACAGAATATGGTATACACTAATATGTAAATTTGTGATCAACAAAAAAGTTTCATTTTAAATTTTTTTGAATATTGACACGAAAGTCTGAATTTGGTTTCGTTTCATTCCATCCTCTTCGTTGCCTATGCCAAAAAAATTTTGGGTCCTTTCATGAAATTCATGAAAAAAGGCAAAATGGAACTATTTTGGGCCAGTCTGTATATCTTACTGCATTGTCCTCCTCCTCCAGCAACTTCCTCTTTAACCTCAACTGCTTCTTCATACTGACGCTTGTGGCGCCCGAATAAAGAGTTCAAATTGATTCGGATACGGTGTCGTTTTCCAGATGAACGTAGTAGTTGAAATTCTTGCATGCCTTTCCAAGCATCGTTAGCGAAATAGTTGAACTCTTGCATTTCTTCCATGATTTCATCTTGTAGATTGTTAATGTCCTAAAATACGGGTATATAAAACGAGCCAAAAATTCACCTGAAATAGCATTCCGACGATGATAAGTGTTGCGAGGATAAAAATACCACTCAAAGTGGTTGTTAATCCGATTAAGATTTTCGAGGACATGGTGAAGGACCTAAAGAATAAAAAAAATAGCTAAGTTCATAAAAAATGGAGCATTTTTTGTTTTTATGACAACCTAAGTCGTTGTAGGGGGTATTTTTGTAAAAATGTAACTTTTTTGAGCGATCTTGTAGATTGCTTTTTTGCCACAACCCCGAAATTTTTCAAAATTTCGTAAAAATTAGGTTAATTTTTTCAAATAGTAACCAAAATCTGTGGCCTTGGTGACCAAAAAATCCGTGCCCAAAGTCCTAGTGCCAATTTTTATAAAAACAAGGGGGCCCTCTATTCCCGAAAAAAAACTAAATGGTTTGATATGAGAAACATTTGCAAAACTAACTCCCTTTTATAACATCTGTTCCGCCAAAAATCTTCACAGTTCATTGGCCTCAATCACCTAGTGAAACGAGTTTTATGCTTTTTAATCGTTTTTTTAATTAATGACTTAACTTTCACTTGCACAATTTCCTGATATATGTGTTAGCGGGATAGCATGATCCTGACACGAACCATAACACCAAAACTGGTTTTTGCAAAACTAGGAATTTTATACAACCATCTAATTGAAACGAAACAGAGATCCATGTTCAGATTTTTATGCGGGTAGAAAAAATGAATTAATTAGCATGATAGCATCTTTGAAGACGTCTACAAGGTGATGATCCAAATGAATCAGACACCCCCAATTCCAAATGGAACTATCGATTTTAAGCAACAAACTTATTTGAAAAATCAATCTCCTGGGGGTAATTTTATACGAGGAAACGATTATGATGTAAAAAACTTTGTACTTCGAAAATAATTATGAAAAATTTTGTCTGACCTGATCCAGGTAATTTCCGCTTCAATACATCGTATATCCCTTCATGAGTGTTTTGAAGAAAAAATATCATGAATCATGATCAGGAAGTGTTATTATACTTCGAAAATGCGTTTTATCGATTCCTCGCATAAAATTACCTCGGAAAATGAGGTTAAAAACCCAAAATATCTTCCCTGTCCTCAAGGGATTTTGAAGGACATAGAAAATATCTATCGGCGCGAAAACATGAGGAACCAAGGTAAAAAGTTTCCAACACCCTTTAATAAGCTTGTATTTATTCGAACATTAATCAAACATACAAGGAAAAATAACCCAACACAACACAAATAAAACATCCATAAAGAAAAGCCTATAAATTTTACAATAATATCAACAAAAAGCAAGGTAGACAGTTCTTCGGATGAGAATTAAGCGGACCTAGTCTCGACAATCACGGCTGAAAACAAAGCAATTAAAACAACAACAAAAAAGCAAAAAAACCTGATATGTCCAGATTGGCCACAATTGTAGCAACGACGATCACCTCCTCCGGATCCCTTCTTCGGACACTCGCGAGACATGTGTCCTGATTCACCGCATGAATAACAGCTAGAACCACCTCCGCCGCTTCGACTTCCGCGATCCGGGCATTCTCGGCTCATATGACCAGGTTTGCCGCAGTTGTAACAACTTCCTCCGCCACCACCACCGCCGCCTAAATTAATGGTGTAGTTGTAGTAGTATAACATTTTATCAGCCAAAAATTTCTCTCATTTTTGGGAATTTTAGAGCTCAGATTAACACGCAGAGATGTGAAAATCCAGAAAATTTGAAATTGGGTAAAGTTTTCGGGCCCAACCGGGACTCGAACCCGGACCTCCTGGATACAGTCCAAGTGCACTACAATTGTGCTACCGAGATCTCCAACGATGCCCGTTTTCACATCCAGTGACATAACCAGAAATTTGTTATAGGTCCTACTAGGAAATTTTTAAAATTTTGCCTTGGCCCCCTTATGTTTTCAAAATTTTGGAGGAAAAATAAGGGGATCCTTATGATTTTTTTTGTTTCAAAAATCACCTTGGTCTCCTTTGTTTTTTTACTTTTACCCAAGTTCAAATTTTTTTCGCGTCGATAGGCGCAAAAAATATTTTGTTAACAAACTTGAGGTAAAGCAAAAATCAACGCCGCAGGCAAAATTTTTTTGAGAAATGCTTGTTTTCAAGCTAAAAACGCAAAAAAATAAATGAAAATTTTTGTAATTTTTAAGTGAGTCCTCTGTTCCGAACTAGTACTGCTAATTTGTTGGCATAATTTTCATTAAAAAATGAAAATTTAATCAATTTCAGACAATTTTTTCCAAAAATTTTGGAGCTAGTTCACTACAGGTCGTCTAAAAAGTTCTGATCATTAGTGTTTATTATTGAAGGGTATCGCGAGACTATTCAGGATTAACCCCATCATTCTCTATGAATAGGGGTTCCTGAGGAGATCTGTAGTACCGGTACTACCAATCTCTTCAGGAACCCCTATTCATAGAGACATAATGGGGGTAATCCTGAATAGTCTCGCAATGCCCTTCAATAATAAACACGAATGGTCAGAACTTTTTAGACGACCTGTATGTGTGGCACTTATAATGGTCAAAAAAATGTTTAAATCAACTGAAAAACTTCTATTTAGGGGTTTTTAGTCAAGGAATACGTTGGATTATATTATTTTGCGTGAAAACCTAGAAAAAGACCTAAAAGAGCATCGCCTCCCTGGAGCACCCCGGGGGAAATCAAGTTTTTTGAAATTTTACAGCATTTTTGAAATTTTTCACGCAAAAATAACAACATCAACGTGTTCCCCGATTAAAACACACAAAGTTTTTCAGTTGATTTAAGAAAATTTTTGACTTTTGGACCATGATAAGTGCCACAAAAATAGTGAACTAGCTCCAAAATTTTTAAGAACATTTATTTTTCTTAAAGTTTAAAAATTTGAACGAAAAACTTTTTGGCAAAAAACGATGTGTTAAACACCTTTAAAACTTTACCTCCACCACCACGTCGCTCTTCAGTACATTCACGGCTGAAGTGACCGGGTTTGCCGCAATTATAGCATGAACGATCAGACATTGTGTTACTGATTTAACTTTAAAATTGCTAAAAAACGAAACTTTATTAAAAAATTTTTTGTCAAGATTAAAATAGATCGAATGAATAACTAATAAAACAAATTAAGTCGACTTTAAAAAGGAACGGGCATGAATCAGAGATGTAATTTTTTGAGTTTGAACTCAAATTGAAATCCAGTACAAAATGGCACTTTGAGTCCAAGCTCAAACTCAATGAAATTTGCACCCCTGCCAGAGAACAATAAATCTATAGAGAAAATGGAAAAATTTTGAAAAATGTTGGATAACTTTTTATGGCTGAAGTAAAAATGATATTTTTCTATAAAATTTTTTGCAAAATGTCGGCAAGGTGTCCAAATAGTTAAAATAAAAAGATTTATCATTTTTACTTCAGAGGTTATCTAACATTTTTCAAAAATTGTCCATTTCCCGATAGATTTATTAGCCCCAGGAGCAGAAAGGATTTGTGTTCAAAAAAATATTTTATAACGATTTCAAAACTGGTCGTGTCGTGACAAGGCAGGCACGTAGGCAAAATGGGCCCCTTCGTTTTCGGACTTTTTTTTGAAATGTGCTACAAAAAAAAATTTCATTGAACAACTTAGGAGGCCTGAATGCAGAAACATTAGATCAAGTGTCCCTCTAATTTATACAAACACTTTTGAGTTTTGAACTTTTTCCTACTTAGAGATATGAAGTCAGGCCTCATCGAGTTCGTCAAAAACCATGAGAGCCGAGGGGCCTGGCATCTATCTCTAAGAGGGAGGAGGTTTGACTCCTAAATTTTTATAAATATAGTGTTCAAGACAAAGACTTTTTCCCTCTTAGATGCCAAGGAGGCAAAAGTTCTCGCCAAGGGGGGGGGGGAGGGGAATTCCTGACATTGTCAAAGGCCCAATTCCTAGCTTGAACCGTACGGTCAACCGATCGGTTGACCGTACGGTTCAAGCTAGGAATTGGGCCAAAAACGCTGAAATGGTGTTTTCTCGTCCAGAATTTTTGAGAAAACAATTTTTGAAATGTCAAGACTTTTGCCCCCCCCCCTGTACCAAGGGCCTATAAATCTATTTGGAAAATTTAAAATCACGTTATAATTCAGAAAAAATTTACGGATTTTCCATTTTGATTGATCACAAATCGATAAATCAAAAAGTGGAACATAGAAAATCCGTAAATTTTTGGAGAATTTTTCTGAATTATAACGTGATTTTCTAGTTAATAAATTTATATCCCCTGTTGCTGAACTCGAAAAATGGAAAATTTCGGTATTTTATTTTTTTTGTTGAAAATTTCCGTTTTTCATAAAAATGTGGAAAAATGAAAACGAACTATCAAAATCCATAGTCCGAAAAAGGATTTGATAGTCCGTTTTTCCATATTTTTTAATGAAAACAGGAAATATAATTTATATTATATAAAACGGAAATTTTGTTTAAAAAACAGAACTTTTTCAACAACAAAATAAAGATATCGAAATTTTCCATTTTCCGAGTTCAGAAACAGGCCCCCATGAGTTTTTGACGAACTAGATAGGGCCTGACTTCATCTCTAAATAGAAAAAAGTTCAAAACTCAAAATTAGACAAAAAAAAATTCCGAAAACGAGGGAGCCCATTTTCGGTCTCTGATCCTAACTCAAAATCAATGCCATTTTGAACTGGAATTCAATTTGAGTCCAAGTTCAAACTCAAAAAAGAAACCAGAGTTTTCGTTTCAATAACCCAAAACAATTATCAAATTGGATAAATTTGTGTCGTTTTGATCGTCTCGTCGAGCTTTTTTAAATACATACAATAAAGCGTATTTTTAAAAAATAAAAAATTCAGGGTTTTCGTGTCAATACTCCAACTAATTCAAACAAGGTCGAGACGCCGTCTTGACTTGAATCACGAATTCGAGACGTATAGCGTATTCTAGTGAATTTTAGATATGTAAGATCGATTTTTCCTATCTTAATAGGAAGTTGTTTGGCTTGGTCCATAGTTGGGAATTACCACCTCACACCGTGTGGTATGGTTAACGGTGTGGGATATCGATGAAGGAGTCCTTTGGGTCCATGAAGGACTGATTAAGAAGCTAAGATTGGATGATGATAATCTCGACGAATGGTTAAAAGACTTGGGCTTGCTTTACCGGGATAGAAAATGCCCATATGGAGACCATGAGATGAAATTAAAAAAAGAAGATGAAAGACTTAAATGGATGTATAGGCGAAAATTCAAAGGTTTTCAGTGAGTTTGACATAAAAATATGAAAAAAATTAGTAAAATTGCCCCCTCCCTGCAATGAAATTCTTATGTCACCCTTGGATAAATTATACTTGTCAGAAATTCGCATATTTATTAACAGTTCGACTATAAAATTAGAGTAGTTTGTCTTAATTCATTTATTTCAACTTTTCTATCTCGGTTAACAAAAAAAGCTGTGATTAGATGAATGTGTTCCTGCTAGTTGTTAAATGCTTCATTTCTATGTCTTCATCAGTCGATTGTTTACAGGTAGTTTGAAGAAGTTGAAAGACAGTAAACAGCTTCTTTTTTAGCTCATTTTAATATACGTTTTGATCGCTTCTAATTGTAATTTGGTTCCGGGTTCTTCGACACCTTGCGTAGGTTATTTTGTTCTATTTTATTATATGTAAGCTCCAAGTTTAAAAAGTGGTTAGAAAGTTTAGGTTAAAAAAGCGTTTTTTTTTAAAAGTACAGAGTGGGCCAAACAAAGTGGATTTTTGGGGACCCGAAAATGTATTGTTCTAAAAATAACCCCTCTAGGGGTAATTTTATGCAGAGGAATCGATTGCTTGCATTCCCTGACCCTGATACAGGGAAAAATTGGGTTTTTGAAGCGAAATTCGTTGTTTTTTGCAATTTAAAACCCAATCAGGCCCAGAAAAGCATTTTCAGGATTCGGGAATGTGCCAATCGATTCCCCACATAAAATTACCCCTAGAAACATAAAATTACCTTTAGAAAAATAAATTTTTGGACCCTAAAAAATCACAAAAATCCACTTTTGGCCCATCCTGTACTAGTAAAAAGTTAAGTTAAAAATGTTGTTTCTATCAAAAGAGATATCTATTACTAAATTATTTTGTCATTATTATTCTTAAAAATTAATTTTTAATTATTTTTCTTAAATTTTTTAGCCAACTAAAGACCTTGTGGAAATCCCCGTCAAAGAGACTATGGAAACTATCGCAATTAATTATATGAATAAAACAGACGTTGAGAAAACTGGATTTCATTTCACAGTTAAAATGCCTGATATTATGTTTGATACTGGACTTCCTAGATGTACTATCGCTGAGTAAGTTTTTTAAGGCTATATCTATATGAGGGAATCTGAACAATTTTTATAGGAAAATTCTTTTATTCGCTAGGCATCTGTAATTTAAGTTTTTTTCTTAATTTTAAAATTGTGCTTCACAGGGTATATTTAAAAAAATGGAATTTGGGCGATTTTTTCATGTTTTTTTCGAAAAAAAGAAATGATTATGCCAGAATTTATTCGTAAAGATGAATGGCCAGGCTATACACCGAATGAAAGCGGTTTGGATTATCGATGCTGGGCTTAGCTTAAACATAAGATGTACTCTAATGGAAAACCCAGAAGTTTGGCTGAATTAAGAAATCTTATTATTGAATCATGGAAACCTTTAACACATCAAACAATTCAGCAATGGCTTTAGTCGATTCCTCGCATAAAATTAGCCCCAATAGGGTCTTTTTTGAAAAAAATTTGGGTCGACAAAAACATGAAAAAAATCGCCCAAATTCCGGTTTATACACCCATTGCATTTTTTAAATATTCACTTTTTTGAATGAAATTCTATTGGAATCCATACTGCGGACCACTTGAGCTGAAATTGGCCTACGTGCATACAACGGAGAATTGGAGTTGTACCCTCTACGATTACGATCCTAATAGTATGTAGTTTTTTAAGTCTATGGGATAAAGAAATGAAATGGTCGAAAATGAGTGTATCTCTAATGCATATTAACCCTTTACAAGGAAACGGATCGACTTGATACCCTCAAATTTTGACGAAACCTAGCTGCATGTTTTTACTCTATTACGATCGAAAGCTCGCTTGTATTTCGATGAGACCCCTTAGATCTACAAGTAGACCCCCAATTTTGATCTTGTAGATCTAAGAGGGTCTCATCGAAATGCAAGCGAGCTTTCGATCGTAATAGAGTGAAAACATGCAGTTTTGATCGATTTTGATGATCAAAATTTTCGATCTCTAGTATCAAGTCGATCCTGTTTCCTTGTTAAATAAATTTTTTAAGATCTCGGTCAAGTAAAGGAACATGTATTCTATTTCAAGCAAAAATTCACCATAGGAAATTGGGGAAATCGTGCTGAAATTACCGCTGATGATACATCCAACACTGAACCTTTTACTTACGATTGCAAAGATTTCGTGACCGAACCGATAGTAGGCTTCCACCCGATAATTGGACTTATAAACGACAAGAAGAATCAATTAAATTTCGTTTACTACGTTGGAGAACTAGATAGAAATTGTGGAATTGTAATCACACTTATTGTACGAATTTTATTTTCCTCATAATCAACTATTTTTGTGTTTTTTATATAGAAAAAGGATGAAGTGAGCTTGAACTATACCGTTGATGATTGTTCTACAACGACTTCCACTAGTACTTCGCAACAGCCAACTTCGCATCTTACGGAACATTCACTTGGGAATTTTTCTGAGACTCCGTTCATGTCAGTTTTTCGGACGATCTGATTGTTTGGGGTAGTATGCGGACTAATTGATTTTCAAAAACTGGCTCAGACAAAATTTGCACGTATCAAAAAGGCGTTTTGTAAAAAAATATCTATCTAGATTTTAGACCTATTACTGACTCGGAAACTCCGAATGAGGATAGTGGCGAAAATAGCGCACCGAATGGAATATCAATTCCATGGATCATCGGAATCGTGTAAGTTTTTGTTTTCTTGGGGATCAGTACAATTGTCCTACATCTCAGACTGGCCGAAGTTTGGAAAAACCAAATGGTTACTCCGAGCAAATTTTTGTGTCCCGTAGTCCACAAATCAACATTTGTTTATCTCTTAAATTCGACAAAAAATGACCCAGTAGAGTAATTTTTTAGCCAGGACGAATTTTCAAGATGATCCACCATTTAGCGTTACCCGGGGTACTCCAGGGATGCAATTGTTCGGGGGCACGAGTCTTGATACCCCTTGTGGCCCTAAAAAGAGCTGTTGAGATAAGACATCATGAAGATATCCAGAATAATAAAAGGATTGTATTTTCAGCTTTTTTTCAAGAATCCATTCAAAAATAACCTTTCCATTGAGTTCCTAGCTAAAAAATACTCTACTGGGTTATTTTTTGTTGAATTTGAGATAAAAAATGTTGACTTTTGGACTTGTTACACACGATAGCTAAACTACTTAATCTGAATAATAGTGACACATACGTGTAACAAGTTTCGTAGAATCTCAAAAAACATGTTTTGAAACATGTAACAGATTTCGAAGATCACTAGTATCATTCTCTTATCCCCTTGGCTACAACACTGCTTTACAAACTTTTCGGGGAAGTGTGTAGCCAAGCCTATCTGAATGAACAGGGCGACCCGGGATCGGTTGCAGTCTCTATCTTAAATAAAGGTTATGAAAATTTTTAGATTCGGCTGTTTATTCCTCGTGATTGTGGTCATTGTGATTATAGTTCTGTTGAGATGGAGACTCCATTTGAAAAGTAGAGAAGACGTTGAGGTGTTTTTTTTATTGTACTTTGCTATTCGGATTTATTTTAGAATGGAAGTGCGCAAGAAGAGATCAATAATGGTATGATTTTATTAAATCTTAGTATGAACTAAATTGGGGCTATATTTTTGGGTACTAGTTCGGAACAGAGGAATCACTTTTCGATAAAAAAATTTTGAAAATGATCACTAGGGATAATTTTATGTGCTGAATTCAAAAACCGCATTCTCGAAGTTTGAAAATTCTTCTGTGTTATGTATCTGAGGTTATTTTGGCGGGAGACTATACACACCTGCATAGTCTTGTTGACGGGAAAATGTGTACTTAACGTGTCGAATCTTGTTTTTGGAGCTCAGGAAGCATTTTCAAACTTCGGGAGTGCGATTTTTTTGAATTCAGCGCATAAAATCACTCCCCTAGGGTGGTCATTTTCAAACAAAATTTTCGAAGTGTGGGTCCTCTATTCCGAACTAGTATCTTATACCCAAGTATGTGTTGGCTGTAAGGCGTTTCGAAATGGTCTTTTAGATAGAAACGCTGTTTTCCAATATACTATTTGAGGCAAAAGAAATATCCGTTTCGAAACACCCTACCTACAAATTCATTAAAGTAACAAAAAAGATTTTATCATGACTTTTTTCAGAGCAAGAATCTGATCAGTCGAATGCTGAAGAGGAGGAAGAACGAAGTGGCGATGAGGACACGGAGGAAGAAGAATCTGAATAAAATTCGTCAAAAATAATCTAACATCTATATTTTCAATAAGATTTATCATTCATACTTTATAAAGAAATAAAAGTTGATCAGTTTAGTTACATTTTTTAAGGTTTCCGTCGATAACTATACAAGACCTGAAAATCTTTCCACGAATCCAGAAAAGGCTATTTATATGACGTATGCATACATGGGCAGGGGGGGGGGACTGCCCCCCCTTATGTTTTGCATAACATTTGAAAAAAGTTTTTGGGTAAAAACTCCTATATTTGGACCCATTTCTTATTTTTTGACTAAAATACATAAACCCACTTCTTATTTTCGGGGGTATAGGAGCAAATTCGTAAATTTTAAGACCCCCGAGTTGGTGACCAAAAAAGGTAGTCAAATTGTAAATCCGAAAAATTTATGTATGCAAAAACCACTTCTTATTTTGGGTCCCTGTCCCCCCTGCTTGCCCACGTATGGATGTATGGCATGTGAGATTCTTGTCAAAAATGTGACCCTAAAGAGGGCCCTATGTCATATAAGTAGCCTTTTCTTGATTTGGGGAAAGATTTTCAGATCTCGAAAATGTGAAATTCGGATTCCCAGCTTCAAAATTACCCTAGAGGGGTCAATTCCAGATGATGAAAAAATTTCACGTTCAGTGGGATACCTAATCGACCTTTGGTTCTTTTTAGGAGCTTAAAAATCGGAACAAATATAAATTTTACAAAACAAATTTATAACAGATAATCAAAAGAACGACATAAACAAAAAAAATCACTCTTCTTTCTTCACGAAATTAATCATTTCTTGGCGTCGTATGTCCTACAAAATAGCTTTTTTGGTATTATTTCGGATTAGGGGACACTTTTTATAAGGTCGATTTTTCTGTATTGATTTCAATGGGAATGACTCTAGGGGTTTTTATGCGAGGAATCCAAATTTCGCACTCCCGAAGCATCAAACGCTTCCTTTCTTGTTACGACAAATGATTTTGCTTATACTTTACTTTGAGCATACAGTCAACCCTCGATTATTCGATCCCCCTCCGGAGGAGTGGCATTTTGTCAATTTTTGAAAATGTGATTGATTTTACTGCGAATGATGTAAAAATACATATTTTTGGAATCTACACTACAAAATTGTAAAGAAAATGTGATAACCCATAAAATAACCTTAAAAATGGCTAAAATACAAAAAAGCTAATGACCAATTTTTGCGAATTTTTTAAAAACTCTTCATCTTTGGAGTTTCCATAGCCGATTCTTTAGAAAAATGTGGTTAACGAACTCAAATAGTGTACAAAATAACCGAGTTCCAAAAATAAACATGAGATCGAACTTTTTAATACAATCGATAAATTGAGATAGCGGCAATAATACATGAGTCGAAGTTTCAGATAAAATTTACTGACGCGATAAAAGAAAAAATTGATGCTAGCATTTTTGTGGGCGATAACAGATACCCCAATATGGGCCATAGTCAAAATTACTATGTTGAAAAAGGCATAAGCAAAATCATTATTCCCAAAATGCTCGTAGGTAAACAAGAAAGGAAGCGTTTTCACGCTTCGAGAATGCGGAATTTGGATTCCTCACAAAAAATACCCCTAGAGGCTCATCTCTATCAAAATAGATATAAAAATCGATCTTATAAAAAGTGTCCCCTAATCCAATAGTACTGCTTTTTAATAAATGAAATCGTCAGTACTATTCGGCTTTAACAGACCCTCTACAAAATTTTTTCAAAAAATCTTTTAAAATGCAAAAAAATTAAATTAAAAAAATAAAAACTACCTCAAAACCAGGTCCCTGATAAGGAATCGGCATTGCATTAGGATTCGGAAACGGCATCGGATGCGGATATTGAAACGGCATCGCTGGCGAATATGGCATTGGCGGGTATGGCATAGGCATCGGCGCCAAATTTGGCTGCGGGAATCGATGGTGCAAGAACATTTTTGCTGAGTCGACTTTTTGCTGCAAATACATCTTCGTGTAATTGTCAATGAGCTTCTGTGCTTGATCTTCCAACCATGCTTGATAGTATGCACGGACGTTATCCTTGTGTTTTCGACCACCATTATGAGTTTTTCGCACGGTTCTTGAATCGTGAGTCAGGAAGACATCACAATAATCGCAATAATATTTTGGCATTTTTCTAAAATAAATATTTATCAAAGGTATCAGGGGGCAAACGTTCAGGGAAAAACGTCCAAAAGTTCGGGGACACTACCACTGTTTGTTTTTGTAACAGTGCGTTTTTTGTATTTAAAACACCGAGAAACGCAAAATCTGACAGAGGTAGTGTCTCCGAACTTTTTTACGTTTTTCCCCGAACTTTTGCCCCTTGATACCTTTTGGGTCCGCCACATGTGTTCCATAGGGCGGAATAGTCTGACCCCAACTTTCAAAGCGAATAGAAACAGACAGGTCGAATGCTATGTCCATAATTCCAAATCTGACTTCAAAAATTTAAGAGCAAAAATCATCAAAATACTGCTAATTTTCCATTATATTTCTTATAAATTTGAGAAAATTTCGCATCCCAAAAATAAGAATTGACACTGAAAAATCAAGATTTTGCCAGATTTGACATCTCAAAACAGCACTTTTCTGAAAAATCAACTGACTTGGCACCCCTCGGATAAAATAACCTAAGATGAATTTTGAAAAAAATTTTACCCGCATTCCCAAAGCGTAAAAACGCCATTTTGACCAAGTTTTCGTGAAAAATTGTCTATTCTTTCGCTTTTTATTCGCAAAAAAAGATGAAAGGCGAAAAAATAGGCAATTTTTCACGAAAACTTGGTCTAGATCAGGGGGCGAAAAATGGGTGATAGTACTCAAAATTCACCCACCCATCACCCATTGGGTGAATCACCCACTATCATCCATCACCTAATGGGTGATAGTGGGTGATGCCACCCACTGGGTAATAGGTGGGTGAATTTTTTCAGCAATAGGAGGGAATCCACCGCACATTGAAAATTCGCACGAATTTTATTCACGAGGATTTTTCCCACGGATTTTACGCACATCTTTGAAATCTCGATAATTTCTTAGAAAACCAGTCCAAAAACATCTCTAATCGTAATTTAGGCTATTAAAAACCATATTCTAAAAAATTCGCGTCAAAAATGCATTTTTCCTTGGCCCCTCTCCTACACTTCACTCGCAGGGGTTGACAGTGACACGCGAGTAGACCTTTTCAGGGCTAACATTTACTCGCATGATGGTTTTTCGAAGGCTTCATATAGTGGAGACTTCGAAAAACCATCATGCGAGTAAATTTTAGCCCTGAAAGGGTCTACTCGCAAGCCCTGCGAGTAAAGTATAGTATCCTCCATGCCTCACTCGATCAACTTTTTATGTTATTTTAATTAGAAAATTTTGTGCAGTGCGGTGGATCGCCAAAATCATTCATGATGTGCGGTGGTGAACTCACCAAATGAGATTATTCGAGCCAAAGCTTCCCCATATAAAGTACAGTCAACTCTCGATATAACATCCCCTCCCCGTATTTCATATAACATCTCCTTTCGAAAATTTCGAATTTGTTTCGCTATTTATGCGAATTTCGATTGTTTGGAGATTCGAAAAAAATGATGATCAAGTGGGTCCCTTGGGTCCGGGGTCCTTTGGGTCCTGGACCCCAATTGGGTCCTCGGACCCGGGACTCAAGTCGAAGTCTATTTTATAAAAAAAATATAATTTTTGTGATTATTGTTTTATCCTTAAAAAATATCGTAAAAAACCTAATGAGCCCCCTTACATGATGGTATTTTAGTTTTGACTTCAATCGTTATAGTTTTGAAAATATAAATTTTTCAACTTAGGGAACTTCAATGGGCCACCCTGTACATCTATGCTGTAAATCAAACTAATGAAGGGAAGGGGAGTTCTAGATTGAAATTTTTTAACTTTGAAATTGTAAAACTACTCACCATACGATTTCGATAGTCTTTTGAACCATATACGAGTATAGCACAAATAATATAAAGTGGT
>JAQGBS010001400.1:0-15845 GCA_034698545.1 Acrobeloides obliquus | reverse complement strand
GTTTTCGTTTCAATAACCCAAAACAATGTTCAAATTGGATAATTTTGGTGTCATTTTGTTCGTCTCATTTAGCCATACAAATTGCTACAATGTTTATTTTATAAAAATTTAAAAAATCGATGCAAAAATCGATTTTCCGCCCAACAAAGTTCAAAAAAGTTTGTGTATTACAACGAAAACATGTACACAAATTCAAAATTTCGAACGCAATTTTCTCGAAAACTACAACGATTCAGAACATGCAATAAAAACAAAAAATGTTCCATTTTTCATGAACTTTCCGAATATCAACACCTTTTTTCTCACTGGACTGGAAAGTTCATGAATAAGTGGAGCACTTTTTTTTGACGACAACCTCTGAATCGTTGTAGTTTCGAGATGATTGAGTTTGAAATTTGAATTGGGGCCCATGTTTTCGTTTTAATACACAAACTTTTTCAAAAAAGTGTGTGTATTACAACGAAAACATGAGCTCAGATTCAAATTTCAAGCGCAATTTTCTCGAAAACTACAACGAGTCAGAGGTTGTAAAATCCGGATGCATTCTGGAAATGGAAATTCGGACTCATTTCCAGATGACATCTGGAAACGGATTTGAATTTGCCTGAATATTGACACAAAAACTCTGAATTTTACATTTTCTTAAAACTACGCTTAATTATTGAGTTTTTTAAAAACAAAGACGGCATTCTTTAATGGCTCGACGCGACGAATAAAACAACACCAAATTTGTCCAATTCGAACAATGTTTTGGGTTATTGAAACGAAAACTCTGATTCAGCCGAACTTCGCAATGAAATACAGTTTATTGCTAAAGTATACTCTTACATCAAAAACCGAAATGGCATCCAATTCACGAAATTCATTCACCAAATTATAGCATACAACTGTTACGGCATCTAAAGATTTTTTTAAATATTTTTTTAAAATATTTTTTAAAAAAAATTTTTACCATTCAGCAACGATTCTCCAAATACCATGAAATACAACATTTTGTTAACACCGACTTCTTTGAAGATCGCCAACACGGCAACAGGATCGACAGCAGCTATCAACGAGGCAAATAGTAGGCAATCCAAAACATGGATCCCAAATCCATCGATTCCCATTACTCCAAAAAGGATTAAGAAAGACCCAATAATGGTAATGTTAAGTACAGTTCCCTGGAAAAAATATTTAAAAAAATTAAAAACAAAACTTTCAAGAGCAAAACAATTAAGCTTCAACCGGGATTCGAACCCGACACTTGTATCGTCGTACACCGACGTGTTAGACACTGCGCCATGCGCGCTTCTGGTTTATTTAGTTTGAAATTTACTCAAAGATCGACAAAGTCGATTTTCTGAAAAATCTAAAAATTTTCTCACGCTAATTTTGCGCGCAAATATTCCTCAAAAAATTTGGGTAGGGGGAGCTAGATGAAAACGCCAGGAACATTTAGATTTTTGGCCTCAAAGTTTTGCCCCCATAATCTAGAAGCGTGCATGGCGCAGTGTCTAAAGTGTCAATCTACGACGATACAGGTATCGGGTTCGAATCCCGATTGAAGCTTAATTTTTTTGCACTTGAAAGTTTTTTATATATTTTGATTGTGTTCATGAAATTTGAATAAAACTTACAACAACGGCATAAAGTAAAATTGTTCCTAGATTGTCGACAAATGCCTTATCATTTAGCGAATAAGCCGACTCTAACATAATCCTTAAAAAATGGGTTAAACTCTTGTTCATGGCAAAGTCCGCGCATGGCCAAATGGCTAAGGCGCTGGCCATTCATGTTATTGGCGCAGATTCGATCACACTAGGGTTGAAATTTTTGTTTTAGCGAATCATACAAAGTTGTACACGCAAACCCCCTTAAGATTACATGAAAAATTTTTGCATAACATTATTTTTTGAAAAAAAATTTTCGGCGTCGTATGTCGCTGGTTCAATCCCCGGCGGAGTCGAATTGTTTTTGCATCATTTAATAATGTAGCTAGCCACTGGCATAAGACTAAGCCTAAACCTAAGGCTTCCTTGACCCTCATCAGGGAATGGAATTGGTGTACGGACAAAAAAAAATTTTTTTGATTTTCGTGTCAATACATCAACTTCATTCCCTGAATCAGTGTCAGGATAATTTTTTCATGCTTAGAAAATGTGCGCAATCGATTTCCGCATGAAAAGTTGCACTGTACTAATGGGAAAAAAATAGAAAAATTACGGTGGTAATAGGAAGAAAAAGAAGACTTTGGAGTCAAATTCCAAAAATTTTACAGAGTCGCTTGGGTGGTCGCTCCATCTAAAATGATAAGGCTTATATATAAGAGCTATATAACAAGCTTACAAAAAGAATAAACCCAAAAGTAAACCCATGATAATAAGGCAACATGATTCGGGTACAAGTTTTGCCAAGACTTTCCATTGATGGTAAACTAAATTGTGTAAATTTTTTTGCGATTTTCCGTTTCATAAAGCCTAGTCCATTATAAGGCTAGAGACGCTAGAACTAGCGAAATAAACTTGCTGTTTTTAAAAAGCACTCGAATTGGGGATTTTTAACTTTTTTAAAAATAGCTTCAATGAACAGTTCAAGGACCAGGCCACTCGGAAAAGAACATTATATTCATGGAAAGTTCATGGAAAATGAAACATTTTTTATTTTTATGGTAACCTTTGAATCGTTATCCTAATTTCGTTAGAACATCTCCTTTCTAGAGGTGTCCACATATGCTCAGTGCCAAAAGTTGAAAACGCCATAACTTTTTTCCTGAAGGAATTTCGAAAACTTTTCTTTGCAGACCCCCCTAAAATAGGGTATAGTTTGGGGGTGTCTGCAAAAAAAAATTTTCGAAATTCCTTCAGGAAAAAAAGCTATGGCGTTTTCAACTATTGACGCTGGGCATTTATGGACACCCTAGACAAACGTTCATTTTCTTTTTTTAGAACTGTTATCAATGAATGCTTACTCACCCAGTTTAAAGATGCCAATTAAGACGATAAAAACCGCCAAAATGAGTTCCGCTTTGACATACTCAAACTTGAAATCAGCCACTTTTACCCCATGCGCATGGTGCTTCTTTTCGTGGTTTGAATGATTCGAAGCAAAATCCACGATGTTTTCCGTCAGTTTTGCATCGGCATCAACTTCGGATTGGTTCGATGGTGGGTCACTCGGATCCACTGCTTGTAGGCTATCGAATGTTTCGCGGTTACTTTCGGAGGCAGTATTCTCAGCGGAAATATAGACAATGCATAGTAGAAATAGAATTTTTAGCATTTTTTTAAATAAGTGCCTAAAATTTAATTCTTGTGCTATTATCTGTTTTCGTGAGAATCGGACACACAAATTTATCCATTTTTGTTGATCGGAAAGATCATGAAAAATTGAGCATTTTTTGTTTTTACGGCATGTTCTGAATCGTTGTAGTTTTCGAGATAATTGCGTTTGAAATTATTCATACTTTTCGTTGTAATACACAAACTTTTTTGAATGTCTTGCGGAAAAATCGATTTTTGCACCAATCTTTTAAATTTTCATAAAATAAAATTGTAGCAATTGTTTATAGCTAAATGAGACGAACAAAATGACACCAAAATTATCCAATTTGAAAATTGTTTTGTGTTATTGAAACGAAAACATGAATCAGGGTTTTCGTTTCAATAATTTAAAAAAATGTTCAAATTGAATCATTTTGGTGTCATTTTATTCGTCTCGTTTAGCTATAAAAAATTGCTTCAATGTTATTTTATGAAAATTGTAAAAATCGGTGCAAAAATCGATTTTTCCGCAAAAAATTCAAAAAAGTTTGTGTATTACAACGAAGAGCTTGTAACAAATTCAAACACAATTATCTCGAAAACTACAACGATTCAGAACATGTCGAAAAAACAAAAAATGCTCTATTTTTCATGATCTTTCCGAATATATCATTTTTTCATATGGTTGTAAATTACTGGACTGATCCTTTAAACGACCACGATCACAAAAAATTTGTAGAGGACACATTTTTCTGAACAAACAAAATGGTGGAAAAATCCTAGACCCTAAAAGCAAAATTTTTGTTTAAAGTGCACAACATCACAAATCACCAAGCAAGACCCGGAATTGTACAATCATATAATTTTTCTAGGAAACCCGGAGAGAGCACACTTCTGAAAATTATTATATTACAATAAAATGGAATGGAAAACGATCTAAAAAATTTATTGGATAATAAAATGGTACTCAAGAGTGTGAAGCACAGGAGGTATCACAGCAATCAAGAAGAAATAAAATCTTCTACTTTCTCCACGAGCCATATTATGGCAAACTCGAGATGATAAGGATTTATGAGGCTAGTGCAGAAAAAATTCTTATTCATACCCAAAGAACTGCATCAAAAATTTCGGTTAGAGATTTCTCAACAACATGGTATTTGTATTGAAAAAATTTTCTTAAAGGTGAGATGAACATCCAGTCGTTCCTCGAAAAAAATATTTCCCCAAATTGGCTGATTTTTTGGTACTCGGGGGTTTCGAAAAAATCGTCAAAAATTGAAAAAGTGGTAAAAATTCAAAAATTGAAAAAATAGAAAAATCCTCAAAAGTTGAAAAAATAGTCAAAATGGAGTACCCCGATAGGGGTCATGAAAATTTTTTCGGAACTCAGGACTTGCGCCAATCGATTTCTCGTGCCCGAAAACCCCCAAGTACCAAAAATCAGTCAATTTGGAGAAAAACATTTTTTCGAAAAGCGTATTGGGTGTGTACCTCCCCCCTTTAAAGGAGGGGTAACAATTATGGCAGGATCTCGAAAAAAATTTTTTTTTGAAAATTTTTGTAAAAATACGTTCCTTGGGGTAATTTTATACGAGAAATCGATTCTGCGCATTCCCGAAGCATGAAAACGCTTCCTTGACTCTGATTCAGGGAATGTGGTGGCGTGTATTGAACCGAAAATCAATTTATTTCATAAATATGTATCCTTTCCCTGAATCAGGGTCAAGAAAGCGTTTTTACGGTCCGGAAATATGCGCAATCGATTCCCCACCTAGAAAAACCTAAGAATCGACAGTTTTCTCATAAAAATCCGAAAATATTTGATTTTTGCTTCAATACTCCCATCCCATTCCCTGAATCAGGGTCAAGGAAGCGTTTTCATGTTTCGGGAATGCGCGGAATCGATTTCTCTCATAAAATTACCCCTAGGAACGTATTTTTTACAAAAATTTTCAAAAAAAATTTTTTTCAAAATCCTGCCATGATTGTTATTCCCCCTTTAAGAAAAAAGTTACACAAAAAGAATACAAAAATGTAAAAAAAGAAAAAAGAGGACAAAAGATATAAAAAATGTAATAGAAAAATATATATAAAAAGTTTTTGTTTCGATTTTGCAGACTGATTTCTTATTATTATTCCAAGGGAACATTTTGATTCACAATCAATATTCTTGAGCGTCATATAATTTTTATGGGCTTTTTTTGGTTAATCTTGACTTTTTTATTTTTGCTAGTAATTCCATGGTGGTCCAAAATGGTGCCAACAGTTGAGAAAAATGAATAAAATTTGTGTTTTTCTATTACAGAGTGTATTTAAAAAAAACCTGAATTTGGGCAATTTTTTCATGTTTTTTCGACCCAAAAATTTTTTCCAAAAATGACCCTATTAGGGCTAATTTTATGCGAAGAATCGATCGCGCGCATTTTCAACGCTTCCATGACCCTGATTCAGGGAAATAAGAGTGTGTATTGAAGAGAAAATATGAAAATTTTGAATTGTTATTTTAAAAATCATCATGCCTGGGGTTATTTTATTCGAGAAATCCGAAAAACATGCTCTCGAGTTGAATAAATGCTTCCCTGAATCAGGGTAAGCATGGTAATAACACGAAATTAATAAAGATAGATTCGAGTTAACTTCTTGTTATTACAGATGCTTACCCTGATTCAGGGAAGCATTTTTCGACTCGGAAGCATGTTTTTTGGATTCCTCGCATAAAATAACTCCAGGAACGATGATTTTCAGAAGAAAAATCCAAAATTTTCATATTTTCGCTTCAATACACACTCTTATTTCCCTGAATCATGATCAGAAAAAAGTGTTTTCAAGTTTTGGGAATGCGCGCAATCGATTTCTCGCATAAAACTAGATAGGGTCATTTTTAGGATTTTCGAAGAAGAAAAAATCGAATCGAAAAAACATGAAAAAATCACCCAAATTCCGGTTTTTTATACACCAAAAAACGTTTAATAATGTTTAAAAAAAATGGGTTTAAAATTCAATTTTTTATTAACTTTCTACTTAGGCAAAATTGTTGAATGATCAATAAAGGCACGAATAGCTTAGTGGATAGTGTGCTAGACGTCCTTTTTATGTCGCGGGTTCGATCCCGCTCGGAACAACTTCTTTTTGCATCATCAAAAATCAATGAAAATTTTTACATGGGCGTATTTTTATGCGAGCAACACGGTAACTTTTTTAGGCATAAATTTTTTTTGCCAAATTTTGTCGAATTGTTTCAAGTTGTTGCTCACAATCCAAAACCAGTCCTGAAACAATCAAAGTTTCCGCTCGAACATGGTAGAGATATTATTTTTTCATAAAAAATAGAATAATCTTTGATAATTGTTCTGATTTAAACTGATCGAAAAATATTTTTCTTGTTTATATTTTTCAAAATAGCGGCTCATTTATACATGCAGCTGGCCAATTTCCAATATTGATTGCTAATGTTGTGGAATGATTTTTTGTAGTTTTAAATCGCATAAGAAATAAAAATAAGAGCTAATAATTTTCTAATTTTTTATAAAAAAATAATATCCCTACCGGTTACTGACTCAAAAATCGATTTTTGACGAATTTTTCAATTTCTAGCACATTTTTCAATTTTTTACGAATTTTTCGATTTTTGTCGAATTTTTCAATTTTTAGCACATTTTTCAATTTTTTACGAATTTTTAAAAAATTTTCATTGATTTTGAATGATGCAAAAAGAAATTGCTACGAGCGGGATTGAACCTGCGACATAAAAAGTTAACGTCCAACACACTATCCTCTAAACTATTCGTTCTTTTATTGATCATACAACAATTCTGTCTACTTACAAGGGACACTCACGAGGTGTAAGTCCCAGTTTTTTATAATTTTCACGTAGAAAGATAGTAGAGGCCAATATAAGGTGTACATAAAAAAAATTAGGTGCCAATGGGCCTTCTATGACCATATAATAAAAATTGAAAAAAACTGCAAAAAAAATTCCGACCAGGTCTGAAACTCGCCACTCAATCTCCAATTGCCCGCAGCACAACCAATACACTATGAACACTTATTTTAATTAGTTTAAAATTCGTATGTGCTCTAATGATATTTTTGATATTTTGTGTTTTAAATAGAAAGTTTGCATATTTTTTTCATCATATTATTGATTTTCTATTGAATCAACTATGAATTTCATATCATTGGCACTTTTATGTTTCCCATTATCATATTTATGACATTTATTGGCATATTAAGATGAATCATCGAGATGAAGCCGATGGGAAACATAAAAGTGCCAATGATATGAAATTCATACTTGATTCAGTAGAAAATCAACAATATAATATCAAAAAATGAAAAAAATATGCAAACTTTCTATTTAAAACACAAAAATATCATTAGAATAAATACAAATTGTAAACTAATTATTAATAAGTGACCATAGCGTATTGGTTAGTTCTGCGAGCGATTGAGTGGCGAATTCGAGTCCACCCTTGTCGGAATTTTTTTGCAGCTTTTTTCAATTTTTTAATTATTTTTTCAATTTTTATTATATGGCCATAGAAGGCTCATTGGCACCTAATTTTTTTTATGTACCTCATATTGGCCGCCTTATATTAGCCTCTACTATCTTTCCACGTGAAAATTATTTTAAAAAACTGAGACTTACACCTCGTGAGTGTCCCTTGTAAGTAGACAGTCAATAAAAAAATTGAATTTTAAACCAATTTTTAGCACTACAGACAATTTGAGGGAAAAAAATATTTATCGTATTTTGATCTACTCAACATAACGAACATTTTTTGGTATCATTCGTCAAAAAAGGAAAAACCAAGTTATAAATGTTTACTGTCAGGGAGGACGTCGTTATATTGAGGTTTGACTTTAATCTTAAAAAAAGCGAAATTTTCACGCATTTTTATACTTAATTTTTAAAAATTGAAAAAATTACAAAAAATGACCAAGAACCAATGACGTAGAAAACAAATTAAAATTTAATAATAATAATAAACGCATTCCAAAATTAAATGTCGGCAAATTCTTGAAGAGAAGCCTAAAAAAGTAATTGGGTTTTCTTATCAGGGTCTCCCGTGTGTACTTCTTTGACACTTTTGATTTTTTTTATACAAACGTACTGATTTTTATACAACTCGATTATTCCAGCCAACACATTGTTGTGCACCTGTAAAAGTAATTTTGATAACGAGAATTCGAAAATATTTTTTGGACTTCCTTGGTTAAAAATCGAAAAATTCATCAAAAATTAAAAACTGTGTCCAAAATTGAAAAATTCGCCAAAAATCAAAAAATTTGTCAAAATTTGTCAAAATTAAAAAATTCGTCAAAAATCGAAAAATTTGTCAAAAATTAAAAAATGCGTCAAAAATTGAAAAATTCGCCAAAAGTAAACAAATTCGTCAAAATTAAAAAAATTCGGCAAAAATTGAAAAATTCGTCAAAATTTAAAAATTCGTGAAAAATCGAAAAATTCGTCAAAAATTGAAAAATGTGTTAGAAATTGAAAAATTTGTCAAAAATCGAAAAATTCATCAAAAATTAAAAAATTTGTCAAAAATTGAAAAATTCGTCAATTTCTTTATGTAGAGGATGTAATTTTCGTATTTCTGTAAACTTTTCCAAAAAATTTTCTAGTTTTCACAAATTTTGTTTCCTTATAAAGACCTTGCTTTTTGATCAATTAAGAGAGAGACATCCTTTTATTGATGTCTCTCTTTTATAAACCGTACAAAAGCCTAATAATGTCATGGCAAAAGGGTGGAAAAAAGTGGAACTCTGTACACAGAAGTTTCCTTTTGTCGGATGTTTTCGGAGGATTTTTCACTTGCTCATCAACTGCCACTTGACCCTAAAATCCGCAAAATATTTCTGCATGGTAGAGATAATATAAATATGGAATCTTCAGTCCTTTTTCATCTCAGGGCAGTTATTAGATGATGAGCTCGACATTTAGTACGATCTCAATTTTTTATATTCTTGCGATGCTAGTCCACCGAGCCACTTTTTCAAGTGAAACTGCTGTAAGTTGTAAAATTTGTTTTTTTTAAACAAAAACTTTGTTCCATGGTGAGGTTCAGGGAAATTTTGAGCGCATGGTCTAATGGCAAGGGTGCTGGAAATTCATGTTCTTGGCGCAGGTTTGATCCCAAATGAGTCGAAATTTTTTATTTTAGCGATATAAAACAAAGTTGTCTGAGCAAATCACCTTAAAATTAAATAAAAATTTTTTTGCAAATTTTTGGCTAAAAATTGAATTTTTGGCCACCTAAATGAACAAATTTTCAAAAATTTTTTGCTGGAAATGACCCCGCTAGGGGTAAAAACATGACGGAAATCTGAGTTTGACATTTTCTAAGCGAAAAAACGCCCCCTGAGTCAAGAAAGGCCTGTGTATTGAAGCGAAAAGTGCAAAAATGCGATTTTTGCGACTTTTCGCTTCAATACACAGGCCTTCCCTGATCACGGAAGCGTTTTTTCGCTTCGAAAATGTCAAACTCGGATTCCCCGCATGTTTTTACCCCTAGAGAAGTCATTTTCAGAAAAAAATTTTTTAAATTTTTTTTCACGTGGACTCCCTCCCTATTGTAGTTGCTCCAACATTCGGAGCTATACTTTGTTCCTGTCAACCGACAGGAGCAAAAATGAAAAAAAATTTTTTTGAATTTTTTTAACAAGTGACCCTTTAGGGGTAATTTTATGCGAAGATTGATTGCGCACATTCCCGAACCTTGAAAACGCTTCCTTGACCCTGATTCAGGAAAATTTTCGCTTCAATATACCGATTCTTTCCCTGAATTAGGGTCAAGGAAGTGTATTCAAGGGTCGAGAATGCGCGCAATCGATTTTTCGCATAAAATTACTTAAAGGGTCACTTGTTAAAAAAATTCAAAAAATTTTTTTTCATTTTTGCTCCTGTCGGTTGACAGGAACAAAGTATTACTACTAGTTCCCAACATTCATTATTAGTTGTTGACCCTCTTGAAAATTTATAAAAGTTTTTTTGCTGTTTATGTCCAGTACTTGACGAGTGCAATTGGTTGTAGATAGACAGAAAAGTTCAAGCAGCTAAGATTTCACGAATTGACAGTTTTCTTGAGTGCCCGTTCGTTGTTGTGCTATTTGTTTTCTCTTTCTTGTCCGACTAGCTATTGTTTCCAACTAATTTCAAGAAGAAAAAATGGATGAATGAAATGTATACGACAATTTGTGACACTTTCGAGCGGAAACTTTGATTGTTTCAGGACTGGTTTTGGATTGTGAGCAATAACTTGAAACAATTCAACAAAATTTGGCAAAAAAATTTATGCCTAATTTATGCAAAAAGTTACCGTGTTGCTCGCATAAAAATACGCCCATGAAAAATTTTCATTGATTTTGAATGATGCAAAAAGAAATTGCACCGAGTGGGATCGAACCCGTGACATAAAAATGAACGTCTAGCACACTATCCACTAAGCTAATCGTGCTTTTAGTGATCATCCAACAATTTTGTTTAAAAATGAAAACCATAGAAAAAATTTTTACAAATTAAAATTAATTTATGTGCCATTCAGAGGCATAGCCAACTTTGACATGAAGCATTTGACATGACGCATTTGACACGACGCATTTGATACGACGCATTTGACACGACGCATTTGATACGACGCATTTGACACGACGTACTTGACATGACGCATTTGACACGACAGGGGGCTACGTACAAAAAAAAATATTTTTGATCGTTTTTGAAAAAAATGGACTTTCGTGCCAAATGCGTCGTGTCAAATACGTCGTAACAAAATGGTCCTGTCGTGACAAATCAAGCTATGCCTATTCAGAGCAGGAGAAAAGAAAAATTAACTTTGATTTTTAGGTCACATTATATAAGGAAACTTCATCAACACCTTCTTCTTCCAATAACACATCGTCATCTGAAGTTGTGCTCCGAGCAAAACGCCAATGGGGCGGATTTGGGTGTTGCCCAATGATGTCTTGCTGTCCTATAATACCTCCTCCTATAGTAAGAATTTCATTTAGTCTAAGGGGTCGAAAAGATACACGGGTCACCAACGTGAAAAAATTTTCGAAAAATTTTCTGAAAATGATCCCCTCTAAGGCCCCTACCCCTCTAGAGTCTATGGGTAAAACATTCAATTTTTAGACAAAAATTAATTTTTGCTAAAAACATGCGGAAAATCCGAATTTGACATTTACAAAGTGAAAAAATGGCTCCCTTATTCAGGGAAGGCCTGTGTGTTGAAGCGAAAAGTCACAAAAATGCAATTTTCCGACTTTTCGTTTCAATATACAGCTCTTTCATGAATCAGGGAAGCGTTTTTTCGCTTCGAAAATGTCAAATTCGGATTCCCCCACATGTTTTTACCCCCTAGAGGGGTCATTTCAAAAATTTTTCACGTGGGCCCCCTCTTTGTCTAGTAGTTCCGAAAAATCGAATTTTCATAAAGTGGCTGAAATTTTTAATCGAGGGAGGGGGGTCAACGTGTAGAACAAGAATCTGAATGAATTTTTTGATTTTGAAACTGGAAGTTGTACCCCTACGAGATGTATACCTTATAAAATAGCTCAAAAATTTATATCCCCCGAATCAGGGTTAGGGAAAATTTTTTATGCCTCAAAAATTTGTAATTTTTTAGCCCGTGTGCTGCCCTATAATCCCTCCGCCAATAATGAGCTGCTGTGGATGTTGCATGCCAATTTGCATGCCCATGTGTATGAGAGGAGGATGTTGTGGTGGAGGTTTTGGCTTCGGCGGATTCAGTGGTTTCGGACTTGGATTTGGGAGGAAGAAGCGGGAAACTCTCATCAGAAATGGTTATCAAGAAAGGCTAAAACATTTTTTGTCATAATGTTTGTGTGCACATATTTCTTTAATAAACAATCAAGACAGTCGGAGTCATCCAATTCAAATGTCAAACTTTTCATGAGTACTTGTTCAAAACGGACAACACTTATCTGGAAGAGATGAAGTGTAGGATTTCCAAAATAAAGTTCGATAAGTTGACTCTAGAAAATTCAATTTTTGAACAAAAATTCGATTTTGAGTAAAAATTCAATTTTTGAGCAAAATTATATTTTTGGAGAAAATTCAATTTTTTGTGTAAAAATTCGATTTTGGGTAAAAAAAATTCAATTTTTAGCAAAAATTCGATTTTGAACAAAATTATATTTTTGGGAAAAAATTCAATTTTTGAGTAAAAATTCGATTTTGAATAAAAAAAATTTATTTTTGAGCAAAATTTCGATTTTTCACAAAATTCGATTTTGAGAAAAAAATTCAATTTTTGAGCAAAAATTCAATTTTGAGCACAAATTTCGATTTTTTAACAAAATTAAATTTTGAGCAAAATTATATTCTTGAGAAAAAATTATAATTTTGCTCAAAAATCGAATTTTTGTTAAAAATTGAATTTTTTTCCCAAAAATATAATTTTTCTCAAAAATCGAATTTTTGCTCAAAAATTCAATTTTTGAGCAAAAATTCGATTGTGAGTAAAAAATTCAATTATTGAGACGAAAAGTCGCAAAAATCGCATTTTTGCGACTTTTAGCTTCAATACAAAGGTCCTCCCTGAATCAAGAAAGCTTTTTTTCGCTTCGAAAATATCAAATTCAGATTCCTCACATGTTTTTACTCCTAGACGGGTCATTTCCAGAAAAAATTTGTGAAAATTTTTTCACGTGGGTGTCCCTCCTCATCTATTGTGTATTAGCTCCAAAATTTCACAACAATCCTTGTCGTCATGAAACAAAACCGGTGTTTTCGCAATTGACACACACCTTGTCTCCATTTCGAAATGAACGCGGTAGAATTCCGTGGCCGCACTACAAAGTCAACTGTCTCGAAACACCAGAAAAAAGAACAAGAATGACTACTTAAAACTGTTAGATGCAACACCGATCCATGTCCACGAAAAGACATTATGAGTCAAACAAATCCGTTTTTCTTCTTTTTCGAAAGTGTCCGCTCGGTTCAATGGAGCAGGTCATTATTATTACTTGTTGACAACCGTGTTCTCGCGGCTTTGGAAAATCCAGCGCTGAGTCAGACAAGAACAAAATTTGCGAGTGAAGCGCAAGCCCGGCCAAGTGCGAAGAGGGCCGAAGAAACAAGATCAGTATAGTTGTATTGTTGTTTCTGGATGTCGAGAAGTGTGTTGCTCGACAACGTTTTAATTAGTCGCTTCTCATGTGCTTAATGGGTCGACTTTGTTTTCCTTGATGCATTTTTATATAGGCTTATATAACGTTTTATGAAACTAGACCATTCGTGATGATGATTGATGAGAATGATGATTGATGAGAAGTGGTGGAATGATTATTTTTTCTTTCCAAGCTTCTGTGCGAATTACACAGAATTTGTACCAAAATTTTCGGGCTTTTGAAAAAATCGAAATTTTAAAAAGTTCTCCAAATCGGCTGATTTTTTCTACTCGGGGGTTTTTCGAAATGGGAAACTCGAGTCTGACGGAATTTTTTTGATCTTAACCACAGGAAGGTACCCATACGATGGGTATAAGGTTTCATAATGAGGGTGGCTAAAAACCACACTTTTGCGAAATTTCAAGCAATTTTTTGCAAAAAATTTTTTAAAATTTTTTTCCCAAATGATTCTAAGAAGGTTTTTCTATGCGAGAGAAATAGTTTAGGTGCATTGAAGAATCTTGAAAACGCTTCCCTGACCATGAAATAGTACAAAAAACCGCAAAATTCGCTGAAAATTTGAAAAAAAAACTACGACAAATTCTGATTTTTTGTACGATTTCATGGTTTGCGAAATGTTTTCACGATTTTTCAATGCTCGTAAATGATTTGTCGCATAGAAACACCCTCCTTAGGGTCGTTTTGGAAAAAATTTTTTGGCAAAAAATTGCTCGAAAATTCGCAAAAGTGAGGTTTTTTGCCACCCTGTACAATTTTTACACTATCCATCAACTCCTGAATGCGAAATTCTTTTTCCAAAAAATATTCATTTTTTGCACAAAATTGAAAATTGAAACAACAAAAATCAAAACTGACTCTATTTATTTCCCCCTTTTTATGTTAGGATATTTTAAGAGCCCGAAGAGCTCCACTCATTTATCGATATGGAGAATATGGTCCCGGTCTTCCCTTGCAGGTTACATAATTTAGGAGCCCCTTTTTTCTACTGGACTTCTTTTGGAAAGTATTTTCTGGACTTGATTCTAGAGTGCTTGGACTTTTAGGATGTGCGCTAGCAGTTCGGAAATCGCATTTCCGGACGCTAGCCGTTCAGAAAGGCGCTCAAATCCGGGAATATTGCATTTTACAATTTTCGAACAATTTCCAGACGATTTTTCCGTTCGAAAATCGTTCGAAATTGTGAAAATGCACTATTTCCGGACGCTAGCGCATTTCCGAACGTCTAGCGTCCGCAAATTCGCATTTCCAAATTGCTAGCGCCCGGACACGATTTCCAGACGATCACCGGACTGCTAACGTTCGGAAATATTATAATTTCCGGACGGCTAGCGTCCGGAAATCGTCGTGAAATGCGTTTCACGACTGCTAGCGCGCACCCTTAGGGTCAGGCTTTTCCAGGTGAGCGAGTCACCCATACCATCGAAATTTTTCGTATTGGTTATTGGGTTGTCCCTTTCTCATGTTAAGTTAGGTGTTAGCTGTGATCTTTCAACAATTTCACATAAATTTTTAAATTTTCATTATTAAAGTTCATCACTAGAAAAAAATAAGAGAAAAAATAGATTGACTGCCGTCTACATTTGAAAATTGTCTCCATGAGTTTGTTGTGGATCATTGAGTTGTTTTGGTGTCATCGAGGCGTGTTGAATTGCACACGTGTACACCCTCCCCCCTGAATTTCGGGGCGGGGGTCGCCCACAATCTGCAGGCTAAAATGAATTTCACCCGCTAATTTTGCGAGCGAGACTCATTTCGCCCGCGGGTTGGTCGCTTTCGCCCGAAGATAGTCACAAATTTCGGGGTGTCTGTACACGTGTGTTGAATTGACCTCCATGCTCATTTCTATGGTTGTTGAACAATCTTGTTTGGAGCTTTACACATCTTTTCCTTAGACTATCGAAAATCTTTTGGGAAAATTTCTTATAAAGCATTTTGGGGGCAAAAAAATTTAAAGGACCAGTCCAAAGAACACTATGAAAAGTTGTATATTTGGAAAGTTCATGAAAAATGGAGCATTTTTTGTTGTTACGACATGTTCTGAATCGTTGTAGTTTTGGAGATAATCGCGTTTGAAGTTGAGGATTTTTGAAATCTGTGTATTACAACGAAAACATGAACGCAGTGAAAAATTCGGCATATATAAAAACGGGATGGGGAACGATCGTTCAAGCAACACATGAACGGAATGACAAGAACGGGACAACTGTGCTTGTAATTCCCTTTATCGTCCCGTTGGTTTGTCGCCACGTTATTGTGTATGTCGAAAATTCGTTCCCTGAATCAATAAAAGTTGTGTGTATTGACGCGAAAATTCAAAAAATTTTTGGCAGTTTTCGTAAGTCGATGAAAAACGGAATTTTTTTAAAATTTTCGCGTCAATACACAACTTTGATTGATTCAGGGACGAATTTTCACTGCGTTCATGTTTTCGTTGTAATACAC
>JAQGBS010001399.1:0-15849 GCA_034698545.1 Acrobeloides obliquus | reverse complement strand
GTTGAAGTCTTTAGGGTAAACCGCAAGGAGAACTAGTGGCCCTAAATGTGAATGAATTTTTAAGTGATGGTAGTTTGACCACCTCCTTATCAGATGGAGTGACCCGGTTAATATAGCCTGAATCCGGATCGGAGGGAGAGGAGTACCTGGCAGCTCTCTCATGACAAAGTAGCCTTTCTGGTAATCTCACACGGTACTCGATGACCTGTTTCAGATACTTAATGACATGTCACTACGGTGCGTCCTTACGTACACGGATAAAATTTTACAGTCCTTATTATCAGATAACCCACGCCTGTATCTATCAAAAAATACGTATCGTACGTACCAATCGAACAATACAACTCTTATGTCCATATCAACTGTACCGACTGCAGTCTGTTCATACTTTCCGAACAGTCTGTACCTACTGTACCGTCCATGTTATCATTGAGACCGGGATCCTACGTACAGTCTCTCTGTACTGCTGAATCTAAAAAATCCGTTAACTTACATTCAAAAATCAATATAGCCAAAGATATACTAAAAATATAAATTTTAAAAATAGTTTTTCCTTCTTGAATTAGTGAACCCCACCAGGAATCATAAAATACAGATAAAACTCGAAAGATCATCGAAAAATATAGCGAATGAGTCATCCCTATAATTAAAAGAAAAAGTATAGCAAAAATAGTTAGAATCATATTTGGACCAAACAATTGAAATGGTCCTAGCGAATAAGCCATAACGAAAGGATAAATAAACAGAGGTATTGGTTGCCATAAGATTAAGAATGCGTCGAATAGAAAGTTCCATATTAGTTGGTTTAATAATAAATATTTGTAAAACCCCATTTTTTTGGTAGATTTGGTGATTACTACAAAAGAAGCATATAAAAGCATGATGGATGAAATGACGAAGATAGAATATTCGACAATTCGGCAGATTCGATTCATCTCTGGACGGTAAAGATCTTCTAATTTAAGCGAATAATTACCGACGTCGAAAAGACTCATGACGCTCAAAATGCTTTTAAGAAGAATTCAATCTCGAAAGCTTAATAAGATTCGATGAAGTTTTAGTTATTTTAGGAGTTTTCTCGAAATTTTGAGAAATGAATAGGCAGGTGTTCACACTTTACAGGGTGTGGCAGAATAAACCGGTCACCTGAGAATGCTTTCATGACACACTCATGACGCTCGAAGTGCTTTTAACAAGAATTCAATCTCGAAAGCTTAATAAGATTCGATGAAGTTTTAGTTATTTTAGGAGTTTTCTCGAAGTTTTGAGAAATGAATAGGCAGGTGTTCACACTTTACAGAGTGTGGCAGGATAAACCGGTCACTTGAGAATGTTCACTAATCTATTATTTTGTTCCTTCTTACATGCGATTTCAAGTTGGTTGTTTTTTACAGTATTTTAGCACCAATTTTTCAGTCATTTAACCCGTAAAATGATCGAATTTGGGCAGAAGAAGCGCCAGAAACCAACGAATGAGTTGTTGAAAAAACACAAAAGCCTAAAAGTGTGATGTTTTGGGCGGCTATCTCATAACAACTTATCTAAAACATCTTTCATCACTTGGCCTTAAACACAATTCTCTTAAGAGATGTGGCCAAACAGGTCTCACTCGGAGTGCTTATCTTAAGCCTTGGCTAGTTCAAGCTTATTGTAGAGAGAGCGAGTGTGTATGAGTTAGAGCAATGTCTTAGGTAGGTTGTATTTAGTTTGTATTTTCTCCCTCCTTATTAGCCCCTAATAAATATTATTATTATTATCAAAGAAGTATTACATAATTATTATTAATATTATTAGTGCTTAACATTGTTTAGCTTACCGGCGTAAATGTATTATATGCCGGAAAGCTAAGCAATCTTAAGTACTAAAATATGCGAATATTAGGCATCTTTGTCACTCTCGGAGACAGGATTTATACTTCTGTCGCGTCGCGACAGTGCATTTTTGTGTCGCGCGACGCATCGCGAGTTGGCGTTTATAGTCTGTCCCGTAACAGTGCTTTTTGTGTCGCGAGTTGGTGTTTATAGTTTCGCGCGACAGACTTGTCGTGCGAGCGACCTATCGTGCGATAGAACTTGGTTTGAAAAAACGTTTCGCCAACAACAGGCCTCGGTGGTGCAATGACAAAGTAGTGTCTCAGTGGTCACTAGATCGCCTGTTCGAATCCCGCCTGGGGCCAAATTTTTTGCCACTCGGACTTGTGTCGCGTGGTCAGCACTTGTGACGTCGCAGGTTGTCGCGAGACAGCAACTATAAACGGCATTGGAAAAATTGTTCGCACTATAAACGTAATTGCTCCGCGACCCGACGGAAGTATAAATCCTGCCTTAGGGTTCCCACTAGGCCAAACCCCTCTTCACCATATCCTACACTAACCACCCATATTTTCCAATCCTTACACTTGAATTTTAACAATCTTTTTCCTAGAGACTAAATCGATAATTTCTAATCAAAAAAGTTATCTAAACATTCCTGAGAAGAAAATTAATTGTTTATCAATCGATACTCTTTCAAGCATCGACCAAGCAACGAATTTTGTGTTAACAATTCAGTAGTTTTCTTATCGCCTTTTTGAAGGATGCAACGTAGTTTTGTGCAAATTTTACTTTTTCTAGTTATTTGTGATTTAAACATTGAATCTTATGAAATAAATGAAGCAATTATAACAAATCGGAGTTCCAATTCTTGTATTGAGCCATATGACTTATTCCTGGATGATGATAATCCAACAATTGCCTTGCAAGCCCAATGCTTAAACTGTGGATACAGAGACTCTTTTTCTCCGAACATGAGTTGTAAATGGAAAATCCATAATAAAATTGGTGGTTTTATTCACATTACCAATGATATGTATGCTCATTGTTACAGTAATGATACTCTTTTGTTGACGGATTGTAATAGTGGACCAAATGAGAAAATTTTCATAAACAGTGAAGATTTTCAAAAGAGTGTCGAGTTAGTAATAGGAGAAAGCGAACTTTGTGTGGAGTTTATGTCAGGACCATATAATGCTTGTACAACTCATTATTGGCAATTATACTTTTCTTTGATCGAAAGGCCTACTAGCATGGTATGTAAATATAAGTTAAGATATCTTATTAATGACAAAGGGGTCATTCAGTAACTAACGTTTACAATGAGGGGGTGTTGACTAGGCACTAGGAATTTCCTTACGTTTACAGAACAATGTTCTTACGGAAATGCCCTTAGTTTTGTTTTTTTCAAACTTTTGGTTTTGTCTTTTTCGGTTTTGGCTTCAGAAACTCTACCCAGTAAAAGTTTGTTCCTGTGGAGCTACAGTTGGACATTTTTGCTCAACTAAAACCTAATATTTTATATGTTGCAATCGATCTTTAGATTCAACCATCTCAGAGACGGTTAACCGATCATGAGTTCCCAATATAGGTTAACCGATATACCTAGGCTTAGGCCTAAAACTAAGCCTAAGCCTAGGCTTACACTTAGGCCTAAGTCTAAGCCTAAGCCTAGGCTTAGGCTTAGACTTAAACCTAAACCTAGGCTTGGGCTTAGGCTTAGTTTTAGGCCTAAGCCTAGGTATATTGGTTAACCTATATTGGGAACTCATAATCGTTAACCGATCATGAGCCAAGATTATTGTCTCAAAATCGGTTAACCGATCTTGGAAACTCATGATCGGTTAACCGTCTCTGAGACGGTTGAATCTCAAGATCGATTGCAACATATAGGAAGTTGATATAAGCGAAAATTTCACTGTGGAGTTAATTAATCCAGATAACGTTACAATTATAACAATCAAGTCACAAAATTTTACATTTGAAAATTGGTTTACTAATGGTTATAGCGATTTTATGGACTTTATGCCAGTTGGCAACACAGAGCCTTTATATGCTGTCTATGCTTCACCCAATCTTACGAATTTCCTTGGCTCAATTCGATGGGAGGATCAGTTAAAGCATATATCGAGCGTAAATGACACATTAACAATATTCATTCCCGAATCGAACCACTTCGCAAATCAAGACATGATATCTAGTCAACAACTATGGCTTCGAAATCCAAAGTTGGCAACACAAAATTGTACCAACTCGGATAATTTTCTTTTTATCGTTCCGACCCAAAAAACCTTTCACCTTAACCAAAGCGCCACAGACGCTGGCAGCTGTGAAACTAGTGTAACACCATCTCTTCCTAGTGGTGAACTTGCTTCAGCTACATTTCCTACACTTTGTATAGCGAATATTGATTTCAATGGAGATGGTTCATTTGAAGTGCTGTCCAAAACAGTATATAACAACTCAAAATTGTTTGAATGCACACAAGAGACGTGCAAATTTTGGAATGATACGTGTGTAAACGGACAATTTATAAAATTTATTTTGCCATCCAATGGAAGATTGGAGCTTGATCTATACAGGTATGTGAGATTCAAAGATAAAAAAATTCGCTTTGTGGAAATCAGATCATTGGCCACGTTTCAAGAGGCTACCGAAAATTTTTACCCTTTCCCACCTAATTTGAATCCTAGATACGCTTTGGACCATACCTGGGCAGACCCCAGGTTTTTCACCTGGGGGAGGGGTTGTGGATCGGGGTCAAGAGAGGGCTGTGGGTCGGGATTAAGAGAGGGTTGTGGATAGGGATGTTACATTGCCACAAAAACGTGGCAAATGGAATTTCGATTTTTGATTAAAAATTCGATTTTGAGAAAAATTCAAATTTTGAGCAAACTGGATCACTTTGTTCCTGTGCAGCATTGATTCAATCCCCCAATATAACGGAAGCGCTCAAAAAACTTTGTGATTTTTCACCACTCAAAGGGGTCATCCAAATATTACGTAATCATGTTAGGGGGGGGGGGTAAACCACCAAAAAATTAATTACGTAATATCTGGGTGATCCCAAAGCGCGTTAAAAATGAATAAAATCCTCTTTTAGCATAGATGATCCAACAACTAAAACTTTCAATTTTAACGATCGCCGCTTTGGTGTTTTAATGTCGCGAAATTATCCTCTTTTGTCTACACATCAAGACACTACTCAAAAAGTAATATGTAACACCGGTCTCGCTAAATTTAACCTAACATTTCTTGAAGCAATATTTATTCCTGAAAATACGTATCTTCGTATAAAAGAAGACAATTGGACTTACTCATTCACAAACATGAAATCTATAAATCCCTCAATACATTTTAATAGCTCTCAAACAATTATTGAATATCTACACGTTGGACAAATATCGTTGAAATCCACTGGCTTTATTATACACTATGAAGGAACGACTTTTAACATTCCTTCAACCCCTGATCCTATTAAATCAACACACACTAGAACTATTGTTTTATGCAGTGTTGGCGGAGTTGTGCTTCTTATCTCTATTATGGGAGCTTTCTACTATTACCGTTATAAGAAACGAGAGACAAATTTCTTATCAGACCAAGAGGAAGTCTCTGTTGGCGAGACTGCTAGTGCCAACTCAACATTGTCACATGAAAATTTGTTCGAAAGGGGCGAATCATTAGAACTAGAAATGAACAATGAAATGACAGAGATGCAGTTAGAAAAAATAATTTCGCATAAAATCGTTAATAAACTCAATTTTCCTAATCAAAATGAGGAGTATATTTTTAACATGGATGATTGTGAAGATTTAGGATTAGTCGAAGGTATGAATAAACGTAATGTGGCGCGCTGACACTTGCGGACCGACATTTGCGGATTGTATCGGGCTTTTTTCAGCAATCCGCAAATGTCGGATCCACAAATGTCGGTCCGCAAATGTCGGGTCCTACTAAATGCACTCGGAGACCTTCACTTTTGATTTGTTCGTACTTAGGACACCCAAAAAAAGTGTTAAGTGCAGAAAAAATTAATTTTCTAAAATTTCTGTTTTAGCGAGCGTCAAACACCTGGTTCGACAATATTTACACAAGCCATCGGGCAACAAAATGGCAATAAAATACATTCGCATACCCATGAGTCGAAACGATACCTACCTTGTTAACAAGAGCCTAGAAAAAATTCTGCGTGAAATAGAAAGCATTCGATCTCTATGGAAATCTCCTAACATAGTCGATTTTTACGGTTTCTGTATTTATGATAACCAGGCATTAATTTGCATGGAACTAATGGACTTTTCTTTACGAGATTTATATTTGGCGATGCATAAGAGAGAAAAGAGAAAGTTTCCCGAGAAATTCGTGGGCTATATAACAGTGAAGATTATTGATGCTCTTATTTATTGCAAATCAATGAATATTATTCATCGTGATATGAAGCCTAGCAATATTTTGATGAATTATAAGTAAGGATAGATTAAGAATAATCCTGGTTGGAAAAGTCCGACCCTCGATCTTGGGTGGCCATATCCCGGCCGACTGAGCGAAGCCTATCTAGGAATAGAAAAGAATGGACTGGCATCGGCCAATCCCGGCATTTGCTTGCCATAGGCCCAAAGAAGTATAAAGAAATCAAGGAATCGTCTCGGTCTTACCTGGTTTGGGCCTACCTACCTGGCCCCTTTCACACTTCTTCCCACCCCATACTCCTGATCAGTGTGCTAAATGGTCGCGTTTTTATGATCCAATTGGCCAAAAGTACCACCCCACCACCCTGGGTGGTAGGGGACGAAGGGGTGGTACCACCCTACCACCCAGTGGGTTGTATCACCCGGGGTGGTGGTGGGTGGTACCACCTAGAGTGCTAGTGGTACTACCCTTTCTTTTCCTGACCACCCGGGGTGGTAGGGTGGTGGTGGGTAGTATCAACTTTTTGCCCCCTGCCAAAAGTGTCCCTTAATAAATAAGTTTTGATGATCTTTTAAATGTAAAAAACATCGCGCTTGCCCATAATTTGTACCATTTTTTCAATTTAGGGGTTCAGTAAAACTTTGCGATTTTGGAGAATCCAGAATCCTTCAAGATTCTCTAGTAAGCACCCATGTTGGTACTATTGCTTATTGGCCACCTGAACATTTTAAAATTGACAGTCCAAAATATGATATTCGAGCAGACATATGGAGTCTGGGAATCACATTAATGGAAATAATTATGGGAAGGTTACCATATTTGGCTGATACTGAAAGTGTTGAATCGAATGTTCGTGATGAGTTTGATGTTAGAAACCATATAAACAAAACTGATTTTTCGACAGTCATTAATAAGTTTATAGAACCAAATTATTCTTCAAGTCTATGCGAATTTTTGAAAATATGTACCCTAGAGTTGGAAAATCGGCCAGAATTGAATTCGTTGAAGAAAAATACGTTTTATCAAACACATAGACATAATAATGCTAATGATGTTGCAAACTTTCTTGCTAATATAAAAGTATAAATTTTTTGCTGTAAAAATAAATGATTTATTTACAATTTTGAATAAAATTGCGTATAAGATTGCCGGAATTAAAAATTTTTTGACTACTCCAAAAATTTCTATTATAGCTAGTACTGAAGCTTCAGAGGATCCAGGTGCTTCAAAGATTGCATTAAAACGTTTTATGTGTCCCCTGGAGCTTCTGGATCCTCGTAGATTTGTTGAGATTCATAGCTACAGTCGACCCTCAATAAGAAGACAGCATGGGTCTAAACACGGTTAAAACCGTTCCCAACAAGGTTTCCTAGTGTCAAGGTTTCCCAATATGGCTTAGGCCTTAAGCTTAGGCTTAGGCCTTAGACCATAAGCCTTAGACTTAAGCCTTAGACCTTAAGCCTTAGACCTTAGGCCTCAAGCTTAGGCCTTAGGCTTTAGGCTTTAGACCTTAGGCTTAGACCTTAAACTTAGGCTTAGACCTTAGGCCTTAGATCTTAGGCCTTAAACCCTAGGCCTTAGACCTTAGGCCCCTATTAGAAAAATATCCAGCTTGGAAAACCTTGTCACTGTTGGGAAACTTTGACATATTTGAGAAATCTTGTCACAACTGGGAAGCCTTGACCTTTGGAAAACTTTGTCACGCAATGGTTAGAACGATGATTTTAGAAGAAAAATCCAAAATTTTCATATTTTCGCTTCAATACAAAACACTCATTTCCCTGAATCAGAGTCAGGGAATCGATTGCGCGCATTCCCTAAGCATTTTCAAGCTTCAGGAATGCGCGCAATCAACTCCCCGCATGAAATTACCCCCAGAAAGATGATTTTGAGAAAAAATTTCAAAATTTTTCGATTTTTGCTTCAATACACATATCCATTTCCCTGAATCAGGGTCAAGGAAGCATTTTCACGCTTCGGGAATGCGTGCAATCGATTTTTCGCATGATTTTACCCCTATATAGATATAGGCTGTTTTGGAAAAAAATTTCGACCGAGAACGACCTATTATCTGCACTCCCAAATTCACAAAACGTGTTTTGTGTTGACGTCAAGTCCTAATTCACATGATGTTGATTGATTTAACATGTTATATTGCAAACCTTCACCCACCCTTAAACTTACCAAAATTGTATGAGTCATTTTTACACTTTATTCAGCAAACGTTTACTGCCTTGTAAACCAATCAAAGCGATGATTCAAAAGGTTATAAATTTACTAATGGAAAATATATAAAACAGCTCATACTTGAGCATAAAATCATTAAAGACTTATTTTAATTCTACAATCAACGTATCAAAGGATACATTTTAGAATACTTTAAAATTAGATAAACCCTTTCAATAGTTCACTTCGCTATGAAATTCTTTATGGTTGCATTGTTCTGCTTCTTGTTTGTTGCTGCAATGGCGATCCCACTTATGCATGAACCTTATATAAAAGACTATGTTATGGTAATAACTAATAGCATTCACATGTTAAATAGATATTTTTATAGAATGACAGTACTGAATTGTTCCGCTTCAAAAGAATTGATTCTCTTGATCTTGATCAGCTTGACCAGCTTCAAACTATCAACTAGTTGCTATGGAGATTGTTCGTGGGGCTGTTCAAGTTGGTGTGGTATATGCCGAAAATAATCCAACAGCTAGACAAATAATAAAAAAGTTTAATTTTTTGATTTTTAATTTCATGGTTAGATTATCATTTTTTATATACTTTTTTAATTTGATAAAAAGTAGTTTAAGTGAAATGCTTTAATAACTGTCAAAATATTGCAATTTTATATCTTTTTATATTAGGTTGTTTACAAAGTATTGTATCGTTTCTAAGTCCCAAAAAAGAATTTTTTCTAAGTCCCAAGAATTCGTATTTATGATCAAATTGGTATAGCTCTTCGAAAACTTTATCAAATTTGAGGTGATGTGACACTTGCGGACGGACTTTTGCGGATGTGACAGTTGCGGATGTGATATTTGCTGATGTGACATTTGCGGATTTGTTTTACGTTTTTAAAAAAAGCTTCCGGTTCTTTTTTAAAACTTAAAATAAATCAAGTGTTACATTCGCAAAAGTCCGTTCGTAAGTATCATGTCCGCAAAAGTCCGTCCGCAAGTGTATTTACATAGATCGACTTGTCCCAGTAAAATAAAAAAAGAATTAGCACAAATGGTTTATTTAAAAAAAAAGTTATAAGCAATTCCTATAAGCAAGTCCCGAAAAAGTCATATACATCAAGGTCGCAAAACTTTTTTATTTTTCGATCAAAAAAAATTATGTCCATGTGGTTTGGACAGAATTTTTTCCAACTTTCAATGAAATATATTTTTATTCACTCCATATCATAATGATAGCAATAACAGTAAATCCCAAAAATGTTGCAACCAGTTTGAAAATTGGATATTTTCTATTTTGTCTTTCAGGAGCTAGCATCTAAAATTTGTTTTTTAATTGAAAAAGTAAAATTTTATAGTCTGACTTTTCGCTTCAATAAATCGATTTTATTGAGATTCAGGCAAAATCGTATACTTTAAAAAGGGTTTATTAAAACGAAAATTTGAATATTAAAAAATAGTGATTTGTTTAATCAAACACAAAAATATACCTCAAAAAATGCAATGTACAAAAAAGTTCCCATAGACATACTCATTAAAATTGTAAACATTTTATTTCTGACTATTTCATTCGTAGACAGGTCCTAAAAATTGAAAGATTTTAGAAATTTTCCATCCAGTCTCTTACAGTAATAACCATGCCAAGGATAGCAAAAATTGGTGAAGTTATGGCATAGGGGATGATCAATATAAAAGAGAAATATGGTCTATCCTTATGAGCTCGGATGATGCGTAGACCAGTACTGAATGCTTCAATGGATTTGTGTACCCCTAGTCCGAAGAATAAGGTGACTAGTGTGAAGTCTGAGTTCTAAAAACGATTAATTTGGGGTTAAATTTTAAAAATCAAATGGGGGGGGGGTAAGGGTGATCGCAAAAAATTTTTCTCCAGGGGATGCCTACTAGCAAAAAATAGTTTTGGTATAGGCTTCCGTGCTCAAAAAAGTAAAAAAATCGCTAAAGGAATTAGATGAGCTTCTCAACAAACCCTAACCCCCTTCCCCCTCCAACTCCAAAATTACCCCTTCTCTAAGAATCCAAATACAAAAATCTTCATTTTTGCGTTAATCGGACGAGAGCAGCCCAAAAATTTTCCCCTCACAAAAAATCATCCCTTTATTACTCTACATACCTGTACACCCAAAGCAATTCCATCAAAAACAGAATGGAAAATTATAGCCAGTAAAAAATTCATAGATTTTACTATATTTCTTCTTTCTTCAACGGTTTTTGGAATGACGTCATTTTTAGCTTCGTTTATATTGTTTTCAAGCTTGTTTGTAGCATTATTATTTTGGTCAGTGAGGATTTCTCCTAAAGCTAATTTTTTATAATCTTTGTCAATCCTGTATTTAGGGGATGTGGATATGCCTTGGGGGGATGATATGCTATTGGTCCTATTCGGCTTCGAAATCTCAAAATCATACCATTTGCATTAACATCATCCGCTACCTCGACATTATGAATATGTTTATGGCTATGCTCATGCCCATTACGGTGTCGTTGACCATGTATGTGGGTGAAACTTTTACAGCTAAATTACTTAAATGAGTGGTCTTGTAGGCAGAGCCCGAAATGGGTCTAGACCAGGGACTGGATATCGAGTATAGGTCCTTTGGACCGGCCTAGGCCCGGATGACTCGGTTAGCAAGTTGGGACCTGACGGCAGCAGCTATACATCTCGATAGTGGCTAAATTAAAAAATTAATTTAGCCACTATCGAGGTGTATAGCTGCTGACGGCCCTTTCATCCGTTCCAAAGCTCAGGGTTAACGTGCCCAGATGGGCCCGTGCGGAGCCTGGACTGTATGAACTGGAACTTCAGGTTCTGCTTGTAGGAAAATCAAATTTACCTTATTTCATCTACTGTATAGATCAAAAAGAAACTCAATAAGCAAATTAGTTGGACTAAAGGATAGTTGATGACCCATATATTTTGAGCTTTGAGGGTGTTAAAAGCTTCTCTAAAAAATTCATGTTGCCATTTTAATGACTTTTCAAAATCCGATATAAATGGTGGATGGAGGTGGCTTGCAATAATATCTTTACTTTTCTCCTTGGGAGAAGGGGTAGAGTGGGCGAGAGGAGGTATAGGGTGGGTGAAGGGATGGGTAGGGTGGGCAAAGGAAAGGATAAGTCGGGGATGAAGATATGTCCTTTGCCCTCGGCCTTCATACTATGATCTACATAATGAATACTTACATGGACTCATTTAAAATATCCAAGAAGCATAGGCTAATAAATATGCCACCCGAAAAACATGTTAGCATAGAAAGAATAATAGTTGGCCATTCTTTAGGTTTACCGTTTTTTGTTATCATTCTTTGTTGTTTTCTTTCCAAAAATCGATATAACTAAAATATTTCAAAAATATTCATTTATACAGGGTGGCTAAAAAAAGTGGATTTTTTGGGACCCGAAAAAATTTTTTTCTAAAATTTTCCATATGAAAGTAATTTTATGCGGGGAATCGATTGTGTGCATTCCCAAACCCTGAAAATGCTTCCCTTATCCTGATTCAGTGAAAGGGTAAGTGTATTGAAACGAAAATGAATAAAATTTGGATTTCCATCGCTGTCTAGGGGTTTTTCTAAACTGAGAATCAAGTGTGCGCATGAACGAATCCTGAAAATTCTTCCCAAATCCTAATTCAAGGGGGAAAATTGGGTTTTTGCGAAAAATGACCATTTTCGCTTCAAAATCCAATTTTTTCCCTGAATCAGGGTCAGAAAAGCATTTTCAGCTTTCGGCAATGCGCGCAATCTATTCTCTACCTAGAAAAACCCCTAGACATCCTATTTTCTAGCGAAAATCCGAATTTTACTCATTTTCATTCTAATACATCTACCCCTTCCCTGAATCAGGGTGGGCACCCCCCTCTCAAATTTGAACATAAATCTTCAATGAAAATTTTAAGAAAACTCCCTCCTCAAAATCCGCTTTAGTGGGTGCTACTTTTGATCATTTTACTTACAATTATTGGCAGTGTCGCAAATGTAATAGTCAATGTGAACATAACACAAATTAAAATAATTTTAAGTCCTGTTATTGATAATTCCATAATTGTAGATCAAAGAATTTTAAGTAGAAATGTTTAAATATAATATTTGCTTTTGATTTTCCTTTCCTAAAAAAGATAGTCTAGCAAAAAAATTTAACAAGACATAATAAATGAGAGCAAATTATCAGACTCGATCATTTTTGCAAATATCGAAGCATAAAATAACAAGCATCTAGTACCATCTAGAAACATCTAGTACATTCTAAAGGTTATAGGGTTCATTTAACTCAAAATGTGAATTATTTTTATGTTGCATAGATATCTTTATTGTTAAAGGGGGTATAAATTATGGACTATTTCATGAAAATTTTTTCTAAAATGATTATTTTTAGGAATAATTCTATGCGGGAAATCGATTGTGCGCACTTCCAAATTGTGAAAACGCTTCCTTGACCCTGATTCAGTTAAGGAATCGGTGTATTGAAGCGAAAATCAATTTGCGTATTACGTATCCCTTCCCTGAATCAGGATCAAGCAAGCGTTTTCATGGTTCGGGAATGCGCGCAATCAATTCCCCGCCTAGAAAAGCCTAAGAATCGACGGCGTAGCTAACTTTTTGAGAAACTTTAACGGGAAAAATTTAACGGAAAAACGATTTTTTATGTTATCCTAGCATATGAAACAAACACAAAGGGGAGCAGCCCGAGGTCTGCTCGAAATGTTTTAAACAAAATTTGAACAATATTGTACCTAAAAGTTTTATTGAAATGAAATTGATCAATCAAAGCACAAATTTCCATCATGTTTGATAATCGTTTCGAACAGAGAAATGCTATGTTTAAGAAAATGAGAATCACACTGATTTTACATACCTTGAACGTTTTATTCGACAAACTGTTATTCACCGTGTTAACTTGTTAATTTGCAGTTAATTTTTTTTATTACAACTCGTTTTAAAAGAATATGATGTCAAATTTTTTGCAATCAAGTTCACACAAGGGTGTAAAGATTTGATGAGTAATTTCTTACTCTTCAAACGTGACAGACAAACGAGTTTTTGTGATGACATCAATTTGAGATTTACTTGATATTTATATTATTTATAATGATTAAGAGAAGAGTAGCACCTTAATTAAGAGAAGAGGCGCATGGCATACCAAAAATCCGAAAAAGTAGTGGCAAGGGTCAAAATATTAAAAAATGACCTATCTACTCAGTTCGCCGAGCGCTTCGAAACTAGTATCATAAAGTCTGTTTGTTTCGCAAATACCCAGTTGCGGATTTGCAGTTTGTACATTTTTGTAGTTTGGGCTCCATTTCGAAGGTGTAGGTTCAAATCCAAGTGGCGAACATTTCTTTTTGCCACATTTTGTGTTTGCAAAGATGTCAAGAAAACTATTTTTTAGAAAATAAAAATCGCCAAAGTCAATCAGTAGTGTTGTAAAATAGGCTTTCAGGATTTTTTGAAGCTCAAGATCATCAAAAACGGATGAAAACTGACAGGGGAGAGGCATTTTGAACCTAAAATTTTGGAATGGAGTCCACACTACAAAAATGTAAAAACTACAAATCCGCAACTGGGTATTTGCGAAAAAACAGACTTCATCATGGGGCACATCAAGCTGAACATCACGTAATTTCGAAAGGATTGGAACTCAAAAATCCGAGTGCTACAAGTTGTTATTTATGATGAGTACATCAACTTTTATTTGACCTCAAAAAATTTTGTCTACTAGAAAAAAAAGTTATTTCAAAAAATAGATTTTCAGGCATTTTGCTTTTGAAAGCCCTTGAAAACTCGATTTTATTATTATTTAAAAAAATCTTTAGTGTATTAAAGAATTTTTAAATGGGAAATAAAAGTAAACTGAACAAATCTCGTATGGCGCGTTTGGAAAAAGCCAATTTTAATAATCCTAGCCATAAAAGAATCCTCAGATCTGGCGGAAAACAAATTAAAGCGACCAAGCAACGATTAAAGGAAGTCATAGAACTCAAGAAAGATGATAAATCCGCTTTTGATCAGAAAGAACATCTAAGAAAACTCCGGGTGAAGATAATCGAAACCGCAAAAAAGAAGCCGAAGGAAGAAGCCGCAAGAAAGAAGCCGCAGAAAAAACAGGAAAATGCAATAGATGCTTCTGCCTATAAAAAACGCTTAAATGCAACTAACGAAGTAAGTTTATCAATCGATTTTAAAGGTTGAAAAAGTCCTTGGGAAAATTTTGTCTAGTTTTATCGGAAAATTTTATTCTTCCCTGTGATAACTTCTTCCTTTAACCTTTTTAGACTATTCATGAAACAAGGACCAAAATTGAATCTGAAAAAGTTTTGGCGACCAAAAGACAGTCCAGGAAAATCCAGCTTCAAACGTCCGACGATTCTACGATAAAGTAGCAAATAAAAGATTTTTTATAAAATCTGTTTCTATTAAACCATGTAACAATCAGGATGAAACAAATGACAAAGCTATACGAAGATTAATGATAGAAGTTATGGGTCTAAGAGCACTATCCAACAACGAAAATGTTATATCTTTTTACGGAATTTGTTTTGATAAGAACACTTTCATGCTCTGTATGGAATTTATGGATGTATCGTTGAGAGATTTCTAAATCAAAGTTCATAAGGAATTTGATGTTTTTCGAATTTTGTTATTGGCCATGTTGGAGTTTCAATTCTTGACGCGTTAAAGGGGGGTCCAACTTACGGCCGGGTAAAAAATTTTTTTAACAAGTGACCCTTTAGGGGTAATTTTATGCGAGGAATCGATTGCGCGCATCAAAAAATTCTGAAAATTTTTTCTGGGGGTCAAAAAGTGGAAAAAATTGCGTCAAAATTAAGGATTATAAGTTTTAACCCCAACACCCCGGGAAATTTTTTTATAATTTTTCGATGCGCGCAATTGATTCCTCGCATAAAATTACCTCTAAAAATGATTTTGTTGAGGTTAAAACTTATAACCCCTAATTTTGACGCAATTTTTGCCATTTTTTGACCTCCGGAAAAAATTTTCAAAATTTTCCGATGCGTGCAATCGATTCCTTGCATAAAATTACCCCTAAAGGGTCGCTTGTTAAAAAAATTTTCTACCCGGTTGTAAGTGGGACCCCCTTTAATGGTATAATCATAGATGGAGGAAGGTTCTATTTTTCAATTTTTTTCGTAGAGCCCTGGACCCATTTGGGGTCCTGGGGTCCCAAAAAAGTGGGCCCTTTCAAATCTGATTAAAACACAATAATTTTGACTTATTGATTGGTGAATGTTTTGGATAATTTTTGTCTAAAAATAAAAATTACGGCTAAAATGCATTATCTTCTTTTCCTTATCAGTTTTATGCACATGCTCGGTAGTAATTTTTCATAGGCCTATCATTAAGGCTTCCTCAAAATTTAACTTTTACTAAAATATTGTTTATAAAATATAATTTTAAACTATGGAAACTGATGAT